>JARQWZ010004406.1:0-112436 GCA_033150135.1 Gobio occitaniae | reverse complement strand
GTCTTCGCTTGCTCGCCACTCCACTCCTCGGACTGGATACGTGCGATATCTCCTCAGGTGAGCTCCCCGAGAGCCCTGAGCTCCTCCATCACTGTCGACGCCGACATCAGTTCAGTCTGCCCTTTCGAGCCCAGACCCTCATGTCCGGCCAGGTGCCCCATGTGCATGGTTCCCTCCGGCGACCCCCACATGTGTATTTCACCGTAAGTCTCCGCAGTGAGCGGGTTTCTTCCCTTGGCGTGTCCCCGCCACCCCTAGGGTTAAAAATCCACCTTCGGCTGGTACCCTAGAGATCTTCCATATGCAGCCCCTAACGGCTCATATGTGTCTCTTAAGTCCTCCCCACGGGTAGGCATTTTGGCATTCCCTCACTGGGATATGCTTCCCAGTGTACCTTGGTATTCCTGTGTTAAGTGGGAGTCCTTCATCGGTATTAGTCTTACGACAGGGAACTCACACTTACGCAGGGCGCTGGAAGACAGCTGAGTGGCGGGATTATATTGGGACCCCCATTCGTTAGTCACTAACGTTACGTCGTAGTGACTGAACGAAAGGGAACGTCTCGGTTACGGATGTAACCCTCGTTCCCTGAGGAGGGAACGGAGACGTAACGTCCCCTTGCCACATCAGCTGTGCTACCTGGAACGCAGGAGTTCAGTCTTGGCTCCTCAAGCAGGTAACATAATGCGATATTGCCTCGTACTTCCTTATATACTCACGCGGTGAGGCGGAGTTACGTATGCAAATTCCGCATGCCCCATGGCATTGGCACGCCATTGGGCGTTTTCTCAAAACTCGAAGTTGATAGGCTTCTAAGCGAAACCCCCATTCGTTAGTCACTAACGTTACGTCTCCGTTCCCTCCTCAGGGAACGAGGGTTACATCCGTAACCGAGACGTTACTCATTTAATTAGAAACTTTGTAAAATTATATTTTTCCTTTTTTATTTTTAAAGAGTACGAGGAGATCATGGAGGAGAAAATGTAGGAGTGGCACGGATGATGTTTTCAGTGCGAGGAACGGAGAATGCAAGCTTCATTGCTGGCAAAAGTGTGCACAACCAGAGGTAAATGTACCACATCCCTACTCACTATCATTTATTTGTGACGGTTAAACATCTCAACATCTTTTTTAGAGTGCATGTAAATTTCACCATGTAGCTACTCATAATGAAATATTTTTTGCAAAACATAAAATATTGTTCATAATGTAGTAGTCTTTATATAATGAGAAATGTATTACATTATAAACTCATATTGTCATAATTGTAATAACTTTTAAAACACACTGCGTGCAGTTACAAGGCACGTTGATAATTATAATTTTTTTCCCAGGCACATTTTACCAATTCCAAGCCACATTAATCTTAAAGGACTCTGGTGAAAAATGAACCTAGGGGTAATTATCACATGGTTACCGAGTAGATCGTTCTCTGGGATGCGTTTTCATAAAAATCGAATGTAAAAAAGTTTAATCTCTAAAAACAGATTAGCTTATAACACGAGAACGATCTACTCGGTAACCATGTGTTAATTACCCCTAGGTTAATTTTTCACCGGAGTTGTCCTTTAATAACTACTATTAATTTTGTATATAATCATTTATAAGTGATATATTTGTTCATGAGGGTTCAAATGTGTCAGGATCTCAGAGATTTAAGTTAGGTAAAGAATAATAAATAAAAAAAGACCCCCACTTAATAAGAGCTACAAGCTGAAGTGTTTATTTTATTTGATAGGCTTTATAGACAGATAGACAGAGGTTGACTCTTGAAGGACCAGCACCAAATCCTCTTGTACCACTGTCTATAAAAACCTATAAAAAAAAGTTGTTTTGTATTTTACAACACTTCAGCTTGTGGTTCTTATTAAGTGGGGGTCATTTTTTTTTTTATTCTTTACCTAACTTAAATCTCTGAGATCCTGACACCTTGCACTTCTGGAGACTCCAGGTAGGTTGCAGTTCTGGAAAATGGTGGCACTGGAGACTGGTTTCACATTTAATTCTCTCAACTCAATTCTATTGCAGTTAACAGGTCTTTTCTTCGCCACCTGTTTTTGTTGGACCCAACGAGTGGTCATGCCTTAACTCCATTGTCTAGTATTGCATTTAATAATTTATTATTAATAAAGAAGTTAAATCTTTTTTTTTTTTTTTTGCTAATTTTATCTGTAAAAGAAAATGTGCCTAATAATTATGCACACCTGAGGCTTCTACTATAGTAGTTATCATATACTGAGTAGTTATTAAGATTGTGGTTTGGAATTGGTAAAATGTGCCAGAAAATCAATGTATCTAATAATTTTGCAGTGTAAAAAAAGTGTATTACTTTACAGTACATTCTGAAATAAAAGTCCATTAAGTATATTCAAATTCTAATAAAGCCCAGTCTTTAACTCTGCTAAATGCTACGGATTGAAATATTCATGACATGCATTACATTTGACAAATTTACTAAATGTTATTACATTATGAACACTAAAATAATAATGTAATATTTATTGTTATGTGCACAGTTATAACATTGAGTTGCTACACACCATTAGTCATCATTTTTTATGGGCTGTTTTATCAGGGTTGAACGTCTCTGGCGGGATGTTCGAATGTGTGTCACCTCTGTGTACTACAACATTTTACATCGTCTTGAGGACACTGGACTTCTTGATCTAAGCAGCTTCACCCACCTCTTCTGCTGTCATTATGTTTTTTTACCTCGCATACAAGCCAGTCTTGATGCTTTCAGGAATGCATGGGATAACCATTCCATGAGGACAGAGAACAACCTAACCCCAAATCAGCTGGGGAGGCTGGCCAGTATCAGAATCCAATAAGTAACCCTGAGGTAATTTCCTCTTACTGTGCATTCTTGATTTTGATCTGTTAAAGGGATAGTTCACCCAGAAATAAAAATTCTGTTATTTACTTACCCTCAAGTTGTTCCAAACCTGTATGAATTTCTTTGTTCTGCTGAACACAAGATATTTGGAAGAATGTTTGTAACCAGGCAGAGAGAGCAACCGTTCACTACCATAGTAGGGAAAAAAAATAATATGGTAGTGAATGGTTGCTCTCTCTGCCTGGTTACAAACATTCTTCCAAATATCTTTTATGTTCAGCAGAACAACATGAGGGTAAGTAAATGACAGAATTTTTATTTTTGGGTGAACCATCCCATTAAGTATTTATTCCCTACTGTAGAGAGACAAACCCTGCAATTGTGGCTGTTGCTTATTTCTTGTGGTAGAAATGTTACGTTTAAAACCGGGGTGCCCAACCCTGTTTCTAGAGATTTACCTTCCTGCAAAGTTCTACCCCTAAACCAGTTAATAAAGATCTTCAGGAACTCTTGGTTACAGATAAGGGTGTTGGAACTGAAGACTGCAAAAAGGTATATCTCCAGGAACAAGATTGTGCACCGCTGGTTTAAGATGACCAGAATCACATTTGATTTGTTTTGTATGTGGTTGCCTTTAGATGCAGTATTCGGATTATGTTGCACATGAGAGGGGAGATGCTGTAGATGTTCACTTTGGGGTCGAAGTGCCTACAATTCAAAGCCCACAACTCACAAATGAGCAAATTGAGCAGCTTGTGTCACAAATTAACCCACTGCAAGAGTCGGATTCATTTGGAGTAGACCGTCTCGGTTACGTATGGTAACCCTCGTTCCCTGAAGGAGGGAACGGAGACGTACGTCGGTAATTACCGACGAATTGGGATCACTTCAGAGAGCCCCTATCAGCTTCGAGAACTTAAGAACAGGCCAATGAACAATTGGCGTGCGAGATTTGCATCTCGCGCTCCGCCCCGCGCCGCGGGTATAAACAGGAAGCGAGAGCAACGCACTGACGTTTTTCACTGAGGAGCCGAACCAGAGACTCGGCCTGCAGTGATGGAAGGAACTGTGGCGACGGGACGTACGTCTCCGTTCCCTCCTTCAGGGAACGAGGGTTACCATACGTAACCGAGACGTTCCCTTTCAGTCGGTCACTACGACGTACGTCGGTAATTACCGACGAATTGGGATCCCTATGGAAAGCGCCACAGTTACTACCACTACCAGCGCCCAGCGAGAGCCCCTCAGACCCCGTTCTGAAGCGGGCGGGGAGATTCACACCAGGAGAGTCATACTGCTGTTCCGCAAGACCCATTCAGCAGACTTGATTGGATAACGCTGGGAAGCGTGCCCGAAGGACGCTGCGGGAGCCACATCATGCCCAGAGGGAGTTACCATGTGGAAAGAATACGTAAGGGCTGGCCGTGGGCAGCTCGACATACGAAGTCCCAGGGGAGGCCCCGGCCTAATGCAGGCGGGGGACGACACCGTACTGAGACGGCAGAGGAATTCTGCCAAGGGAAAGACACGAGCTCGCCGTAGGGAGCTGTACCGTGGAGAATACACGTATGGGACCGCCGTAGGAGTCACGACATACGGAACCCAGCCTGACACAAGTTCCACCAATGCATACGAGTGCCAGACCTGGCGTCGGACGCTCCGCAACATCCGACTGCCGAGGGGTGCGGAGGACTCAACAGGGTTCGCCAATCCTGGGGAACTCGACTGGAGAAATAAGCGCACGTATCCGTTCCGGGGGAAGGGAATGGCGCAGCAAGCCGACACTAGAACGGGCACTTCAGTGAAGCTGACTATGGGAAGCGAGCACAGAAGAAGCCACCGGCTCTACACGCAGGCTATAAAAGCTAGCGAACGTGTTGGGTGTCGCCCAGCCCGCAGCTCTACAAATGTCTGTCAGCGAGGCGCCACGAGCCAACGCCCAGGAAGAAGCTACACCCCTGGTGGAGTGAGCTCTAACCCCGAGCGGGCAGGGCACGTCTTGGGATTCATACGCCAAGACGATGGCATCCACTATCCAGTGGGCCATCCTCTGCTTGGAGACAGCCTTTCCCTTCTGCTGTCCTCCGTAACAGATGAAGAGCTGCTCTGAGGTCCTGAAGCTTTGCGTTCTGTCCACGTAAGTCCGGAGAGCACGGATGGGACAGAGAAAAGCTAGGGCTGGGTCTGCCTCCTCCGAAGGCAGCGCTTGCAGGCTCACCACTTGGTCCCGGAAGGGAGTAGTGGGAACCTTGGGCACATATCCAGGCCGGGGTCTCAGGGTCACCTGAGAATCACCCGGCCCGAATTCCAGGCACGATTCGTCGACCGAAAAAGCCTGCAGGTCCCCTACCCTCTTAACTGAGGCCAATGCAATCAGGAGTATTGTCTTTAGAGACAAAATCTTAAGCTCTACTGACTATAAAGGCTCGAAGGGCGCCCTCTGCAGTGCGGTCAGCACCAGAGTCAAGTCCCAAGAGGGTATAGAGGAAGGGCGAGGAGGATTTAGTCTCCTCGCCCCCCTTAGGAACCTGACGATCAGATCATGCTTGCCTAAGGACTCACCATTAACGAGGTCATGGCTTGCGGCGATGGCGGCAACATATACCTTGAGGGTGGAGGGAGACAGCCTTCGCTCCAACCCGTCTTGAAGAAAAGATAGCACAGATCCGATCGAACACTTCCGGGGGTCTTCTCGGCGAGAAGAGCACCAGTCGACGAACAGGTTCCACTTCAACGCATATAGCCGTCTCGTAGAGGGGGCTCTGGCGGAAGCGATGGTGTCGACTACCGCTTGCGGTAGGTCACCTAGAACCTCCGCGTCCCATCCAGGGACCAGACATGGAGTTTCCAGAGGTCTGGACGCGGGTGCCATAGGGTGCCCCGTCTCTGAGACAGAAGGTCCTGCCTCAGAGGAATGGGCCAAGGAGGTGCTGTCGCGAGGAGCACTAGTTCCGGGAACCACGTCCTGTTGGGCCAGTACGGAGCTACCAAGAGGAGATGCTCCTCGTCCTCCCTGACCTTGCACAGTGTCTGTGCAAGAAGGCTCACTGGGGGAAACGCATATTTGCGCAGAGCCCGGGGCCAGCTGTGTGCCAGTGCATCCGTGCCGAGGGTCCCCTCGGACAGGGAATAAAACAACTGGCAGTGGGTCGTGTCGTGGGCGGCAAACAGATCGATCTGTGTGGCCCCAAAGTGACTCCAAATCAGCTGGACCACCTGGGGGTGGAGTCGCCACTCTCCGGGAAGCACTGGCAACCGTGACAGCTCGTCGGCCGCACGGTTGAGCAGGCCCGGAATGTGAATAGCACGAAGGGACCTCAGATGCTTCTGACTCCACAGGAGGAGATGGCGGGCGAGTTGGGACAAACGGCGGGAGCGTAGACCACCTTGTTTGTTGATGTACGCAACGGCCGTCGTGCTGTCCGACCGGACCAGAATGTGCTTGTCTTTGAACGACCCTTTGAGGCGGCTGAGAGCAAGACGAACTGCCAGCAACTCTAGGCAATTGATATGCCATTGCAGTTGGGGCCCCGTCCACAGACCCGAAACTGCAAGCCCGTTGTACGTGGCACCCCAACCCGTGGGTGAGGCATCCGTGGAGACAACATGATGCCTGGACACTTGTTCTAGAGGCACTCCTGCCCGTAGAAACGAAGGGTCCGACCACGGGGTGAGGGTTTGGCGGCATCTCGGCGTCACTTGGACACGGAGGGACCCGCTGTGCCATGCCCATCTCGGGACTCGGTCGTGTAGCCAGTGCTGAAGCGGTCTCATATGGAGCAGCCCTAGCGGCGTTACTGCGGCTGCCGCTGCCATATGCCCCAGGAGCCTCTGAAAATGTTTCAGTGGAACCGCTGTACTGCGTTTGAGTGTACTCAAGCAGCTCAGCACTGACTGGACGCGCTCCTCTGTGAGGCGCGCAGTCATGGCGACCGAGTCGATCTCCATCCCGAGAAAAGAGATCCTCTGTACGGGACAGAGTTTGCTCTTCTCCCAGTTGACCCGAAGACCCAACTGGCTGAGGTGCCGGAGCACCATGTCCCTGTGTTCGCACAACTGCTCCCGCGACTGGGCAAGAATCAGCCAGTCGTCGAGATAGTTGAGGATGCGAACACCACGCTCTCTCATGGGAGCAATGGCCGCCTCCGCGACTTTCGTGAAGACACGGGGCGACAGGGACAGCCCGAAGGGCAGGACTTTGTACTGGTATGCCCGTCCGTCGAAAGCAAAGCGTAGAAACGGTCTGTGTCGAGGGAGAATCGAGACATGAAAGTACGCGTCCTTCAGGTCGATCGCTGCAAACCAATCCTGGGGACGGATGCATCTGAAGATGCGTTTCTGGGTTAACATTCGGAACGGCATCCTGTGGAGGGAGCGGTTCAGGTAACGCAGGTCCAGGATCGGTCGTAACCCCCCACCTTTCTTGGGTACAATGAAGTACGGGCTGTAGAACCCGGACTTCATATCGGCTGGAGGGACCGGCTCTATCGCGTCCTTCTCCAATAGGACAGCGATCTCCGCCTGAAGCACCGGAGCGCCCTCCTTCGGTATAGATGTGAAGTGGACACCCCTGAACTTCGGGGGACGCCGGGCGAACTGAATCGCATAGCCGAGTCTGATGTTGCGGATGATCCAGCGAGACGGGCTGGGGAGCGCTAGCCAGGCCGAGCAAGCGGGATCATCGGCACCACGGACGTACCCGGAGCGGGGCAGCGCAGCGGAACGCAGGGGCCCCAGGACGACATGGGAGTGGTCCGTGCAGGGGTCTGGGTCTGACACACGACCTGCATCCGCTGAGGGGACGGGCGAGCGTGGGGAGGCACTTTGTGTGCGTCCGCACAACCGACGCCCCCTGTTGGCGAGGAGAGAGGTGTCTGAGGGGTACGAGGCATGGTAGCGTCGCATACCGCCAGACGCGCTCTCTTGGCACCCAGAGATGTTAGAAACTGCTCTTTTATTGAAAATTTGGGTGCCACTGGCACTGGGGCCAGTGGCGGAACAGAAAAATAAATGGGGTTCCCCCGGCCCTCCACCGGGGGAAGGAGTGGTGCTGCAGCCATCTCCCGAAGAGCAGTTTCCTCCATCTCTGGGCGGCCCGTCTCAGGGTCTCTTCCGACGGCGCTTGCCACCTGGCTTGGCAGCGGCCTGAGCGGGCTGGACGTTCTTCCCGCGACCGGCTCCACGCCCACGGCTGGTGGAAGGCTGCTGCTGGGCTGGGGCGGGAGCGGGGGCGGCCGCAGGAGGACGTCCTTGGCGACGGGCAGGCGGAGGTGCTGCAGCCGGCGGCTGGGTGGAGGCAGCAGCGGGCCGCCGGTGCAGGATATGCATGTCCATGAGTGCCTGGGCCTGGTGCACCTGGAGCAACGCCATGGCATGCAAGGCAGACGCGGCCTGTCCGCAGGACCTGTAGGCCTTCGCAGTCAGACTGGACGAAAACCTACAGGCTTTGGACGGGAGACGAGGATCACCACGCCACTCGGAGGCGGTCGCCGGACGCAGCTGCATCGCGACGGCGCGTTCGACTGGCGGGATCCTCTTGTAACCCTTGGCCTGTCCACCGTCAAGGGTAGTGAGGAGGGAGGAGCCTCCAGGTCTGTTTCTGGCACTGAAGGGTGTCGTCCACAACCTGGAAAGCTCCTCATGCACCTCCGGGAAGAATGGCACTGGGGCGGGACGCTGAGAACCAGCGCGACCCCCCCCCAGGAACCAATCATCCAACCTAGAAGGCTCGGGACATGGTGGAGGGTTCCACACAAGCCCGACCTTTTCGGCGGCCCGGGAAAGCATAGCCGTCAACTCAGGGTCCGACTCAGCCGTTGCCACTCTCTCAGAGGGAGGCAGTACAGCTGAATCCTCATCCTCTGAGGACTGGAACTCCCCCTCCGATGCTGCGATCGACATCTGCTCGTCCGCGGGCGCTCCGAAAGAGATGACTGGGCGCCCGTGGGCGGGACCAGCAATCTCTTTCGGTGGCGCCACCGGCAGCGGTGCTTGCGAGGGTTCAGGGACCTGCGTAGGGACACTAGGCGGGTTTGTCCTGAACGTAATCCTCAGATCACCCCGGTCATCCGTCGAAGTAGGTCTATCCTGGTTAGGGATAGCTCTAGATCGAGGTATGGGGAGGGGGACTCCGCCTTCCCGGAGGTAGGTGAGTCTTGACCTAAGCACCGCAATAGTCATGTTCCCGCAGTGAGAACACGAGCTATTCACAAACGCTGCCTCAGCGTGCTGTAAGCCCAGGCACGTGATGCAGTGAGTGTGGCCGTCAGCGGGCGAGAGGGAACGACCGCATCCAGAAACGCACGGGTGGAATGACATCTTGAAAAAGACGCAGTGTCACACCCGTGTTGCTCTTTTTGTGAGGAAACGCTCTTTTAAGAGAGTGCTGAAGCACCCAGGGAAACCGCGGCAACACACAGGGGATAGTGCAGCCTGTGTTTGCACTCAATACGGGAAACGCCCACCGAAACCAACAGGTTTGCTGTGATAACAGCAGTTGTTTCACTTGCAGCTGAGTTCGCGGTCCCGCTGGAGAATGCCGTCACACCAGCACAACGTTCCTCTTATTTTTTCCTCTTCTTAGAATTCTCTCGACTCGAATCGCTGAATGAATCAGGAAGCAGTCTGCTACTTCAAACGCCGTTCGGCTCCGAAGTGAATGACGTCAGTGCGTTGCTCTCGCTTGCTGTTTATACCCGTGGCGCGGGGCGGAGCGCGAGATGCAAATCTCGCACGCCAATTGTTCATTGGCCTGTTCTTAAGTTCTCGAAGCTGATAGGGTCTCCCTGAAGTGATCCCAATTCGTCGGTAATTACCGACGTACGTCGTAGTGACCGACTGAAAGGGAAATATACTTTCAGACTCTGATGTATGTACAGACTTTGGTTGAAGAAAGAGTCATTTGAAGCAGACTCTTGCATTTCTAATTTTTGTTTGTCCCTTCATCATGAATGTTAAAGCAGTGTCAGTCTTTTTAAGGTGGTAATTGTCCAGACACCCAATGTACTAAATTTGTATATAGTTTTCTATCAAGTAAAAACTATCCAAAGACCATTTACGACTGCAGTAAATAATTGAATATGCACAATAAAGACAACTACTTTGGTAGAGCAAGACATTTGTTAAATGTTATTGCTTGAGGTAGTTTATTTTAAATGAGTTATAAACAATGAATCTCATGTGAGTCAAATTAATAATTCCCTATGTGCAAGGAAACATTTCTAACACACGCATACAAAAAGAACTGTAGATACGTGAACAGCTCATTACAATCAATGCTGTGTTTGCACGACTTTAAATGACTTATGGTAGACAACTAAAATATCAAACCGAAATTACGCAAATTAATAAAAAAAACATCTTGAAAGTGTCTGGACTCAAACAAGTCCAAATCCAGTTGATGCGGAGTTAGCACAAGCTTGTAAAGTAGAAAAGAAATCCTCCATTTCCAGTATTTCTGCTGGAAGCATCAGGGCCCTGCTGCAGGTGGACGCTTTGAAAAATCTCCCCTTCCATACTCCAACCTGCAGGCTCTTGGATGGCACTTCCCATCCAGTCCAAAATGACAAGAGTTTTTGCAACTGCTCTGTGTAGCTGTGTGGACAAATAATTATAATTAAACATGAACAATTCATGATAAAGCTTAAATAAAATATGATTAATGATTGTTGCCAATTTGACTTGCAAAATATTCAGTAACAGGACCTAAAAATTAAAGCTGTGGAAAAGGCCATTTTACCTTTCAGAATGTATTCACGAAGAAAATTGATTTGACGAGTGACAACCTCAGGGGACAATCTGTCGTCATCGTCGTCATCTTCGTTGTCATCTGAATCTTCGACGGGCCATGTAATGTGCTGAAGAATTACCTAAAATCAAAATGTAACAAATTACTAAATCAAACATTGCACATAAGGTAGAACTTGCATCTAAATCAGGTAAAGGATGTACCTCTGGGCCATATTGAGCTTCACTTGCCCTTGGGAAGATGGTTTTAATGGCATCTTCTCGTGCAGTGATTAATTGCCAAATTTTGGTCTCTTTGATTCCACGCCTTGGCTGCTTTACTTGACATTTAGTCCTGTACAAAACCTAAGGAAGATCAAGTACAGTAATAAAACAATATTTTAAGAAAGTGTTTTCTTGACATCTCTGGCAATCAATGGATCTGAGGAACTCTTATCAATGACTAAACACCTGCAGTGCAACAATCAGTATAAGGTAAGAAATAAAATAGATAAATTAACACACTCACAGCATGTTGCAGCATTCTATTGAACAACCATTTCCGGTGGTGTTCAGAATAGCCTGGAAGCTAGTCCCGCTCCTCCCTTAGTTTCCACCTCGGGGAGATTCCCAGGGATACCCCAGACGACCGGACACAACGAGGACACTGGAGTAAGGTTTAAAATTACAAATCTTTATTAATTTACTTAAAATGGGGGAAGGGGAAGTGAAGGGGCTAAAATCCAAGAGGACTGGAGGGTGAGGACACCGCCTCAGAGCTCGCCGGCTCTTGTCGTAGGAGAACCTCAGATAAGTCGTCTCGTCCCTTTACTCAATGTCTGGCTTCAATGTCCTGCTATTTGCTCACTCGACTCTTTCTTTCTCTTTCCCAGGTCGGACCTTTCGGCGGATTTACACTACGGCTCACTCCTTCTCCTGGACACCGGGATATAAAGGGTAAGTGCTGGGAACGGGGGCGACAGGGGTAACTCTCTCCTCGGGCGTGATCCGACGGCTTCCTTTAGGAATGGATCAAGGGGCCGGCATCATAGAAGTAGGTACCTCCAGGGCATCCGCTGGATCTGGGTCAATACTGGGACTTTTGTTTGGCATACAGGTAAGTATAACTTCGCTCAATGGATATCACTCACAGACTTCGTAGACACGGTTCATCAGTTTCTCTCTCCTTGTTCCAGGCTCCGTGATAACGGCGGCTCAAGGGGGGGCTTGACCACGGCGGTGGTACTGGATCGGGCGCTTCTCTAGGTGGCTTCACACAGGTAAGTGCAGGTAAGTATGACTTTGCTCCGAGCGTGTGTGAGCGTTCCCCTCTCCTCCACTCGGGCACTGCACACGCACACACAATTTCCTCCGACACAGGCACGTATCAATAGCTATTCGAGAGAGTTCTTACTTGGCTCCGGTCGTGCTACCACCGTAGAGACAGAGAGTAGGGTGATGTTCAGAGCGTGAATGTTAGGGCTAGTTCAAAATTCGGTCTGTATTATACTCAGCCTCGTCTCTTTTCTTCTCTTTGTAGTTCTCCGGATCTGTGATCGCTCTGTCCACAATATCCACCTCGTGTTATCCTTTGTGTTTGCCCAGATGCCCAGATCCTCTCGCCGCAACGGCTGGAAGCGGTTACCACCACGCTCAGCTTGAGCCCGACCCGGAACTAACAGCTGCGGCTGTGTATGACCGCTGCAACGACTGAACCCCAACTGAATTCTGGAAGCCCTCTTTATACTCCTCCTACTTCCCCTTCATCCAATCCGGAGATCGCGCTGTTCATTGGAGCACCTGCCGCCGATTATCTCTGATTTTGGCGCTGGAACGGGAACCCGGAAGTAGTGGTGTTTGATCCGGGCGGAACCAATCTCTGCCACTATGGTTCCGCCCCAGGAAAAGTCACACCGTGACACTTGCAATTACAATACTTCATTTTATTAAAATCATACAAACCTCAATATTAGACAATTATATATTCTGTATGAGTTCACCACAGATAGTAATGAATTATGCAGGGAAATATTTTAATTTCCATTTATAAATGATTTAACCTACCAATTGGATAGTATGCCTCTTGTTGCAATCTCTCTCTCTGGCGTCTTGCTGAAAGAAAAACGCGAATGTGGGACGTAGTGGGCTATGTGGGTTTCCGTAGTGTAAACAGAAGGATAGCGGGTGAATCAGTCTGACAGTGTGAATGTATAGTGATGCAGTTTATTCTTTTCCCCGTTGAATGCTAGAAAGCAAAAGTGCCTTTATGCTGTAAATGTGTAAGTTACCACTGAGAGAAATAAAGCCCGAGTTCATTGCTGAAGTCGACCGACTCATCATTGTTTGTGCTTCGGTTCTGTTAGCCCGGATCACTGGACGCAAGTTACCTGCCACGAGCCAAATTATTATGTTGAGACCAGCTCGCTCCCAACTACGGTTCGGAGCGTGAAAGCGGTAAAGGTAACACTGGGGGCCCGTCCGGGATTTAACAAGCAAGAGAAGAAGAAAAAAAAAAAGTTCGTCGGACGCGCAATGACGGCGCTCGGGGCTCGAGCTAATGCTAGCGCTGGGACAACGAGGTCTATTGTGATGGAAACCCCAAATGTGAGCACCAACCCGTTTTTAGCGGATATAAGAGACATTAATATGGACCTAGTTAATCATGGGGACGGCCGATACGCCGACATCACCAACCCTTTCGCGGATGGCACCGAACGAACGTTAGCCGCGGACGGCGCGATTGTTTACGGCAGGATGCCGTCATTCAACCTAGCTTCACCCCCCACACCACCGTCATCACGGTTGACTAACCCGTTCCTAATGCCCGTGGAACCCCAGAATAAAACAGATGGTGAGTCCGCATACCTTTATCAGCAAACATGTGAATGTTCAAAACGTATGCCATCCAGCTCAGCTGCAGCTCTACCGTACAGTTTGAAAAATAGCCCCACTCCAACGCTTGCCCTTCGCAGTGCTAACCAGCTAGCTAACCCGTTCACTTCCATGAACTTTACGGCTCAAAACCAATTTTCCCCGGCCCACGCATTGCTCTCCCAGTACACTTCGACACCTTTTCCACCCTGTTTGCCCCGGCCCATGGAATGTAGTGGAGTAATAAGCTATGATGATGACTATGCCTCACACCATGATCGATACCAATATGGTCCGTCAGCTGTGGAAAGGGCCAAGTCGGCACCACGTATATCACACAAAGAGCCAGATGTTGAAATAATGGACACTAGTGATGACGAGTATTATGGGCATAAAGAGAGAATTCCAATATTAAAGCCAGGCCATTTTGATGGAACGGGCTCCTGGAAAGACTTTATTCACCGATTTGAAAGCTGTGCAAGGGCAAACCATTTGTCAGAAATGACAATGGCAGTTCAACTGAGATTCAGCCTGACTGGCGCGGCTGGAGCTATCGTTCATAAAAACCCCAGATCTGACCACTGGAGCTACAGGCGGATTGTGACTGAAATAGAGACCGCCTACGGGCCGCGCTCTGACCCTGCGGCAGCCATCGGCATTGAACTGAGACAGAGGGTTAGGGGGCAAAACGAAGCCTCACACCTATTAAGGGATGACATATACGAGAAAGTGTCCATTGTGTATGCTGACCGTACAGAGTTGGAGCAGGACGCCATCAGTGTGGAGGTGTTCACCAACGCCCTGGCCGACCCTGAAGTGGTGCAAAAACTACTGGAGAAGCAGCCGCGCACACTATCCAGAGCGTATGACATCGCGCACAGCTATGAGACTACAAAGAGGGCCGCCAGAACGGTCACACAGTTCATGCAGCCTGGCCAACGTGGTCTCGTAAATCAGAGAGCCAGGGCCACCACAGTACGTGAGAATAACAGCAGGCCAGCTTGCTCGGAGCCAGTGGGGGTAGCTGTTTGGTCCATCGACTCGCCAGAGAGGGCTCCAAGATTTAATCAGCAGTGGCGCCAGAAGAGAGACACAAATGTTAAAATGCCTATGGGGGATGTTCAATGCCACAACTGCTCTGGTCTGGGGCATATCCAGAGGAACTGCCCTTCCCCCCGTCGACCCAGACAGCAAGGCTGGACAGTCAATAAGAACACAGCACCCAACACAGGTAAATGGGTCACCTGTACTGCCAGTCAGGAAGATGACATGTGTGTTAAAATATTGATATATGAACTGGAAATGTGTGCTCTACTTGACTCTGGTGCTCGGAGGAATGTGTTGCCCCTCCATGTCTTTAACTCTTGACTAGATGAAATTACTACATTTCAGCAAAATTTGAGAAAGAAAAAAATTTATATATATATATATATATATATATATATATATATATATATATATATATATATATATATATATATATATATAAAATATTTAATATTTTTGTTTTTAACTTACCGAACATTCCTCTACATGCAAAGCCAGCATCTGGAGGGGCATATTTTGGCCACACGAAACACAGTCCGCTTTGGGCATTTTGCTGAATTCAGGTGCGTCATAAGGTAAGGGTTCTTTTGAAAGGTTTTTTTGAATTGGGACTACATAGAGAATGTTTTTTCCATTGTTGGATGCAGATTTTAGGGCACGCAAAGAGTAGCCCTCTGCATCAGTCGAAATCATGGAGAGTTTTCGGCGCCCACTTCCACCTTATAGAATGAATAGAAAGTAAATTGAGTATTGTCAGTTCCAACTCTCTTATTTTAAGTAGTGCAGCACATCACAATAACCCAGCAGTCAAGTTGCATTATTTACATAATTCAAATGACTTGTCAAGGTGATAAAGTTTCAGGGGAAAATTTTACCAGTTGCTTTGTAAAACATCCAGCTTCTTTTAAGGCATCTTTACTTTGGAAACTCTTTCTCCAGTTGATCAAAAACTAATGAAAATATAATATATTGTCATACTGTTAGTTATTTATCAATATATGTAACATGCTGGCGAAATGAGTCAAAATGAGCATCGGCTAATTACAAGCTACAGGCAAAACAAGTGAACATTGTAAATTTGAGGTTAGTTCATAAAATTAGTTCATTAAGCCCTCATCTAGCAATCCCAATACTCCAAATAGCAATTCAACATCTAAGTATCTTTATTTGTACATTTTCCACCTTTCCTTTGTCCACGAAAAATGTAGTTTTTCTCTGCTCGCTTCTTGACGACTCACGCTTCCTCTCAGCAAAAACTGAGGCACTAACATACTTTTTTCTGGATTTTTGGGAGGAGACGAGCTTTATGTCAGTGTGAGATAAACGGTTATGGAAATGTAGAAATTAGTGAGCACAAAGACAGTTTGCAATCCTATTACAGGTATACAATGAATTACAGTATTTCTAAATATCTGTTGGTTTTGATTTGGTGTGTGATTTTGTGGTTTTGATTTGGGGGGAATGGGTGCATTTTCTAAAAGACACAATCCTCTTACCTCATCATGTTTGGCAGAGTCATTAAAAGTGATGAGCCTTTTGCCAAGTCCTGCATGAGCTAAAACAAGCTCTTCTGAACTGCTTGGAGTGAGCTTTGGTGTGTTTGGGGCAGCAGGTTCAGATAAAACATATATCTGGAGTTCAGTTGTTTTTATCTGTGTAATGGTGTGTCTTGGATGTGCCACAAAGCGTTTTTTTCCTCTTGCTTGGTCACCTTGGGAAGTAAACATTGCAGGGAATTGCCTAAATGAATAAGTCAAAACAATAATTAGTAAGTTATGAGATGGTTTGTCAAATTATCAATGAAATCTGGGTTAGAAGGAAAACAAGTGCATTTCAAGGTCCAACCGAACATATTGATTAATATGAGCCTAACCTTTTCAGAGCCTGGGTTACTCTACCATCAGAAGGGAGGGAAGATGAGGGCAAAGAGACAGAGGGATAGGGGATGGGTGTCTGTGGGGGGTTTGGTGTGGAGCGGCCTGGCCTTGGTGTTAGATCCCTGGCGATAATCTGCACTAATGCCCGAGCAGCACTTTCCACTTGTGCAAAAAGGCCCTGCACAAACAGTCATTTTAACACAAACTACATCTAAATATTTAACTGGACAGACTGTAGGCTAAAACTGCATTGAGTAACCATTCCAGTTGCATACAAGGAATAATATTAATTAGGGCTGCCAACTTTTCACTAAAATCGGAAATCAGATTATTTTCAGAGAACTGGTTCTTTCAGACTTTTAATTTTAATGATCATCCATGTGTCCTATCTATCCTAAAATAGTATGTGAGATTAGAATAAGTGTGTCCCAAAGTATAGTATGTAACGTCTCGGTTACGGATGTAACCCTCGTTCCCTGAGGAGGGAATGGAGACGTAACGTTAGTGACTAACGAATGGGGGTTTCGCTTAGAAGCCTATTATCTTCGAGCTTTAAGAAAACGCCCAATAGGGCGAGTACATAGTCGGACACTGGCTCCACTCAGAGATTGTAGAATCTGGCGAATGTGTTAGGTGTCGCCCAGCCTGCAGCTCTGCAGATGTGTGTTAGCGAGGCGCCATGCGCTAGAGCCCAAGAGGAGGCTACACTCCGAGGTGGTCATGGTCGACCTTGCTGCTGGTAAGCCAAAACAATGGTGTCCACTATCCAGTGAGACAGCCTTTGCTTTGAGAGAGCACTTCCCTTCCGCTCTCCACCATAACAGACAAAGAGCTGGTCTGAGGACCTGAAACACTGCGTCATGTCTACGTAAGCGCGGAGGGCGCGTACTGGACAGAGCAGTGCCAAGGCTGGGTCTGCCTCCTCCAAAAGCAGCGCTTTCAGGTTCACCACCTGGTCTTTGAACGGAGTGGTGGGAACCTTGGGCACATATCCAGGCCGGGGTCTCAGGATCACGTGAGAGTTAGCCGGCCCGAACTCCAGGCACGCTTCTTCAACCGAAAATGCCTGCAGGTCCCCGACCCTCTTAAGGGAGGCCAATGCGGTCAGCAGAGCCGTCTTCATCGACAGGAACTTAATATCGACCGACCAGAAAGGCTCAAGGGAGGCCTCTGCAGAGCACTTAGAACTACTGAGAGGTCCCAAGACGGTACGAGAGGAGAGCGAGGAGGATTCAGTTTCCTCGCCCCCCTCAGGAACCTGATGACCAGGTCGTGCTGACTTACCTTTTTGTTCTCCAAGAGATCGTGGTGGGCAGATATTGCGGCCACATAAACTTTGAGGGTGGAGGGAGACAGCCTTCGCTCCAACCCCTCTTGGAGGAACGAGAGCACGGACCCGATCGGGCATTTCCAGGGGTCTTCCTGGCGGGAAGAGCACCAGGTGACGAAGAGGTTCCACTTCAACGCATAGGCATGCCGAGTGGACACTGCCCTAGCGGAAGTGATGGTGGCGACCACCGTAGGTGGCAGGCCACTCAAACCTGCCAGGAGGAGTCCAGGAGCCACACGTTCCAGTCCAGGACCAGGAGCCACACATGGAGGTTCCACAGGTCGGGACGCGGGTGCCATAGGGTGCCCCGTCTCTGAGTAAGGAGGTCCGGTCTCAGAGGAATAGGCCAGGGAGGGGCTGTCGCAAGGAGTATGAGTTCGGGGAACCAGGTCCGGCCGTGCCAGTACGGGGCGACCAAAGGACCTGCTCCTTGTCCTCCCTGATCTTGCACAGGAGCTGTGCGAGTAGGCTCACTGGGGGGAATGCATATTTGCGTAGGCCCCGCAGCCAGCTGTGCGCCAGTGCATCCGTGCCGAGCGTGCCCTCGGACAGGGAATAGAACAGGCTGCAGTGGGAAGAGTCATGGGAGGCAACAGATCTACCTGCGCGTCCCCGAACCATTCCCAAATCAGCTGGACCGTCTGGGGATGGAGTCTCCATTCTCCCGGCAGATGCCATATGCCCCAGGAGCCTCTGAAACAGTTTCAGTGGAACCACACTCTTGCTCTCGATTTGACGGAGGCAAGTCAGCAGAGACTGCGCGCGCTCGCTCGTAAGCTGCGCGCACATGGCGACCGAGTCGATCTCCATACCGAGAAAAGAGATCCTCTGCACGGGGAAAAGTTTGCTCTTTTCCCAGTTGACCCGAAGGCTCAGACGGGCTAAGTGGTGGAGGACCAGATCTCTGTGTCAGCGAACCTGCTCTCAAGAGTGACTCATTAAGAGCCAGTCGACAAGGAATTCAGGATGCGAACCCTGTGCTGCCGGAGGGGCGCAAGGGCTGCCTCGACAATCTTCGTAAAGACGCAAGGGGACAGAGATAGCCCGAGCCCCAGGTGAAGGCTGCTGCTGGGGCCGGGCGGGAGGAGGGAGGTCGCCCTCGGCGGCGAGCGGACTGAGGCGACTGAGCCGGCGGCTGGTGCAGCAGCTGGCCGCCGGGGCAGTACGTGTTACAGCCTCAGTCTGCTCTGGGGCGGCCGAGAACCGTCGGGCGCAGTTCTCAGCCGCGCCGCCAAAGAGGCCAGCCTGGCATATGGGTGAATTGAGGAGGCGGGCCCGGTCAACGTCCTCCACATCACCAGGTAAGGCCAGGTGTTCTCCCGGACCACAGCTGTGGACATCGCCCGACCCAGGGAGCGTGTGGCCACCTTCACCGCCCGGGGGCGGGATCAGTTGCGGCACGCAGCTCATTGAAGAGCCCTGGGTCGGCTCCACCCTTGTGCATGTGCAAAGGGTTAAGCCTGCCCGTAGCTCTGCAGGACCACGCCACCGAAGTAGACAAGCCCACAGGCTTTGGGAGGGTGCTTAGGACAGCCACACCACGCCACGTCAAAGCCCTCTGTGGACACCGAAGTGCGCAACAGAGAGTTCAACAGTGGGGGGGAGGGGGCCCCAGTGTACCCTAGGCCGCGGCCCCATCAAGGGCAGAGAAGGCGGAGGAGGCCACCAAACGGTCGCGGGAAGCACGGGGACTTCCGGGAGCGAAAGGCATTGGGGGCGGGGCCCAACAGCTGTCGGGTGCCGCCCCCAAAAACCAATCGCGCAACCACGAGCACTCGCGACTGGGTGGAGTTCCACATCAGCGCGAGACTCGCGGCTGCCCGAGATAACATGGCTGTCAACTTTAGGTCGGATCAGGCAGCGCTGACACACCCGGAGGCGGAGCACAACCTATTCGTCATCCCCTAAGGACTCCAGCCCACCTTGGGATGCGGCGATCGACATCTCACTGCTATCCGGAGCGTGAACTGAACGAGCGAGGCGTCAGAGACGGGCCGCTGTTTCAGTCCAACACTCACGGGAAGCGATGTGCGAGAGGGGGGCGTGGCCCAAGGAATGATCGTCGGGGTTCTTAATACCACAGCATCGCCCTCAGGTCACCCTGGCCACCAGCCAAAGTACCACCTCACTCGGAGACGGTAGATTGGGGTGTGGCAGAGGGGACTCTCTCTCCTCACGGAGATCATTGAGTCTCGACCGCGACATCGCAATGGTCACGTTCCCGCAGTGGGAACATGACACATCCACAAACACTGCCCGAACATGCTGAAGCCCAAACACGTCGAGCAGTGAATGTGCCCATAGACAGCAACGGAGATCGATCGCACCCGGAAGTGCACGGGCGAACCGCCTTGAAAAAGACGTGCCACGCGCAAGCTCTTTTTGTGAGAGGAAGCCTCGCAGTCGATGCTGAAGCGCCCAGGGAAACACACGAGCCGTCTAGCAAACCACTGCGCAGATCAGCAGGCAGGAAGTATGCGATCACTGGAATGTGCCGTCACACCAACACCGACTGGAAAGCCGCTCGTCTCGAAGAGGCTGACAGAGTCTCAGAAGGCTTGTGAGGAGTGAAGAGGCAGGTACTCTTGGCTCCGAAAGCAGAAACATAATGCGATATTGCCACGTACTTCCTTATATACTCACGCGGTGAGGCGGAGTTACATATGCAAATTCCGCATGCCCCATGGCATTGGCACGCCATTGGGCGTTTTCTTAAAGCTCGAAGATACTATTTTTATAAGCGAAACCCCCATTCGTTAGTCACTAACGTTACGTCGTAGTGACTGAACGAAAGGGAATAGAGTATGTCAAAAGTCCCTGGATGGTCCACTATTTCCAGTAGATTTTTGAAATTGTGGATCCGAACAAACTAAAGGCTAATAAAAGAATTCAGTTCATAGCAAAAGAGTGTGTAATATATATATATATTTTTTAAGTTTAAAAAACAACAACTACAAAACATGGCAGATGATGCGACCGACAGTGAAAGGTTGAGAACGGTTTGCAACAACGTGAAATTTTTATAAAAGATTAGTTTTGCCATTAACTTTTAAATGCATCGATATACATTAATATCATGAGGAGAGTCTCCGCATGAAATACCCACAACTAAAGAGCAACGTGCAGCTGCATTTCTGTCCGATAGCCTACGGTAGGAAATTAAATAAAATGAAATAATAAACTGGCCTGTCGATCTTGTTTCAGTTAAAATCCTGTGACGGGATGCAACAGGGAGCAACCACAAATTACGTGATAGTGTCCCAAAGCTTTTTACTCTTTTGTTACACACTCAAACATATGTATTTTTTTTTTCAATCACAAAAATAGTACATACTTTTAGTAGTACAAGCAGGCAAATTGGGACGCAGCACATGTCATGTAATACTATACATGAATTACAGGTAACAACTTGCGCCCTCAGTTTACGCATGCTTGTAGTATATATCAGAGATGGGGTGCAATTTATATTGGCTATCTCAACCAAGATGGCAGCGCGAGTAGATCGCGAGGCTCAGGTTCTCTCCAGAATCTGCAATTTTGCGGTATTTTTCTTGTTCATCTCGGGTCTGTTCGTACAGAACAGTTGTGCCTTTACAACGTACACCCGCTGTGAGCTTTTGGATATTGGTTTGCGAATTTCCGACAGTTTTATGGACAATCTTCGACTCCTTCCTGAGATCGCTAGGACGCCCGAGGCGATGCGCTCTGCCCGGCCGGGCGGAAGTGCTCGCAGGCGGCGCTGTGATCGTAAACAAAGGCGGGGTAAGCGTGGAGGACTAAGAGCTAAGCTAAGGCTAACTCCTTACCGGCTCTCTTTACCCAGCATTTTCCTTGCCAATGTACGATCGCTAGTGAACAAAATGGAGGAGATTCGACTCAGCATCACACACAGTAAGGAACTTTTGAACTGTAACGTCCTAATCTTCACGGAAACCTGGTTAAACAGCGGAATACCGGACACCGCTATTGAGCTAGCGGGACGCCACACACTCCGGGCGGATAGAACATTAGATGGCTCCGGTAAAACCAGAGGCGGTGGATTGTGCATTTATATTAACAAAGCTTGGTGCACAAACTCTGCTATTGTTGGGAGTCATTGTTCAGCTAACCTTGAGTTTCTCATGGTTAAATGTAGACCGTTTTATCTACCGCTGGAGTTCACTTCCACCATTATCACTGCAGCCTATATTCCCCCGGATGCTGATGCCAAGCTTGCTATGAAAGAACTTCACGCACCCATCAGTAAACAACAGACTGATCACCCGGAAGCTGCGTTTATTGTTGCAGGTGACTTTAATCACACAAACTTAAAGTCAGTGCTACCCAAGTTTCACCAGCATATTTCCTGCCACACCAGAGGAAACAAAACCTTAGATCATGTTTACACAAACATTGCTGGTGCTTACGTTGCAACACCCCTCCCCCACCTGGGACAGTCAGATCACCTCTCTTTGTTCCTCAGCCCCAAATATTCACCCCTCATCAACCGTGTGAAGCCATCAGTGAAAACCATCAAGGTGTGGCCTGCGGAGGCAGATTCCACACTCCAGGAAAGGTTTCTACACACAGACTGGAGTGTGTTTGCTTCTCAAGCCACCAGTGGTGCTCACACGGACATTGACTCATACACTTCTTCTGTATTGGATCATATCAATACCACCATTGACAGTGTTACAACCCAGAAACAGATCACCACATACCCAAATCAGAAGCCTTGGATGAACAGGGAAGTTCGACTCCTGCTGAAGTCACGCAATACTGCCTTCAGATCAGGAGATGCACAAGCCTACAGTACGTCCAGAGCAAACCTGAAGAGGGGCATCAAAAAGGCCAAGCACTGCTACAAGCTAAAGATAGAGGGACACTTTTCCAACTCTGACCCTCGACGCATGTGGCAGGGCATTCAGGCCATCAGTGATTACAAACCCCCCCACTCCACCCCCGCAGCCACTGATGTCAACTTCCTGAACGAGCTAAATTACTTTTATGCTCGTTTTGAAAGAGACAACAGAGAAACTGCCACCAAGCTCAAACCCTCAGCTGACCCACCAATCACACTCTCCTCCACAGATGTCTGCAAGGCACTGAGCCGGATCAGCGCACACAAGGCTGCTGGACCAGACAACATCCCTGGTCGTGTTCTCAGGGCATGTGCGGAGCATTTCGCTGGGGTTTTTACGGACATTTTCAACCTGTCTCTTGCCCAAGCAGCTGTACCAACATGCTTCAAACGCACTTCCATTGTGCCAGTGCCGAAACACTCTAGCCCGAGGTGCCCTAATGACTACCGTCCTGTAGCACTCACACCCATCGTTATGAAGTGCTTTGAGCGGCTGGTCCTGGAATACCTAAAAGACTCTCTACCATCCACATTGGACTCACACCAGTTTGCCTACCGCAGCAATAGGAGCACAGAGGATGCCGTTTCCATGGCACTCCACTCTGTGCTCACCCACCTGGACAATAAGAACACTTACGCACGCATGCTGTTTGTTGACTTCAGCTCAGCATTCAACACTGTCATCCCAACCAAGTTAATAGCCAAACTTGGAGACCTGGGCATCAACACTTCAATGTGTAACTGGATTTTGGACTTCCTAACTGACAGACCCCAGAATGTTCGATCAGGATCCATCTGCTCCACATCCATCACACTCAACACTGGCGTACCACAGGGCTGTGTGCTAAGTCCGTTTCTCTACTCCCTCTTCACCGCCGACTGCAAGCCTGTGTATGGATCTAATTCCATCGTCAAGTTTGCGGATGACACTACGGTGATTGGGCTCATCAGCAACAACGATGAGACTGCCTACAGGGAGGAGATCCAGCACCTGGCCACATGGTGCACTGATAATAACCTGCTCCTCAACACCACCAAAACGAAGGAGCTCATCGTGGACTTCAGGAAGGAGTCAAGAGGCACACACGACACCATCCACATCAATGGAATGGCTGTTGAGCGTGTCTCCAGTTTCAAGTTCCTGGGGATCCACATCTCGGCAGACATGTCGTGGACGACCAACACCTCCAGCCTGGTCAAGAAGGCTCACCAGCGCCTCTTCTTCCTGAGGACACTGAGGAAGAATCAGCTCTCCTCGGCTATCCTGGTGAACTTCTACCGCTGCGCAATAGAAAGCATCCTGACCAACTGTGTGGCAGTGCGTTATGGGAGCTGCTCTGTTGCGGAGCGCAAGGCACTGCAGCGGGTGGTGAAAACTGCCCAGCGCATCACAGGGACTCCACTGCCTGCCATCGAGCACATCCAGAGGAAACGCTGCCTGCATCGAGCTCGCAGCATCCTCAAGGACTCCTCTCACCCAGCCCACAGACTGTTTTCTCTCCTGCCCTCCGGCAGGCGTTTCAGGATCCACCGGACCAGGACCAGCAGACTAAAGAACAGTTTTTTCCCCAGAGCTGTCTCTTTACTGAACTCAAACCCCCGTTGATCCACTTCCCTCATAAACTGCTAACTCTCCTACCTCACATCTGCCTTCACTTTGTTATTTGCACTACCGACTGTTTATTACAGTAACAACTGTTTACTTATGCATTCTGCACTACCATATCTTAACTGGATTATGCTCATTTGCACTGCCGACTGTATTTATAGTACCAATGTTTACATTTGCATTTTGCACCGTACTTCTAATGTAATATGCAACCACTTTCCACTGCACTTTTACACTTTTTTTCGGATAGCTCTGTCCATAATTTATTGCACTACCTTAATCCACTGCTATATTCCTCATCTTGCCTAACATATTATTGTATACCTCTAACTGTAAAAAATTCTGTTTAAAGTACTAGCCATCTGTATATTATATTCATAGTACATATCCACCTGTAAATTCTGTTTATAGTAATAGCCATCTGTATATTAATTCACTGTACATACTCACCTGTAAATTCAGTTCTGTTTATAGTAATAACCATCTCTCTATTTATACATATTTATATATATTCAGTATATTTCCATGTCCTGCACTTATGCAACCATTGTATATCCTGCACTTGCTGCTATTGCACTTCTGGTTAGACCTAAACTGCATTTCGTTGCCTTGTACTTGTACTTGTGTAATGACAATAAAGTTGAATCTAATCTAATCTAATCTAATTTCATGGATCAGTTGTTCGCCGATTTAATAGAGACAAGGTGTCTTTTTACGGATTCATTGCGGGGGATTATGCATCGGAAGATCTGATCTGATATTACGTTCGGGATGATTATAATATAGAGCAGTTGGCAACCCTACTAATCGCCAGGCTCACACAGAATCTATACACAACTCCACATATTTGGCTGACAAAACCATATAGCAAATCTATATTGTTAACGTAAACCTTTATTTATAGGCCAATTCAGTAATCCCTAATGTAAAATAAATTCTCCGGAAGGCTAATGTTAGCCACATACGTCTCGAGGCTGCTTCATTTGAACCATTACATTCCAAATTAAAGAAATTACAACAATTTACGCCTCACAATTAATAAGTAATTTTTAATATTTGTCACTTTTCTATAAGACATCCTTGATGACTTATGTAGCCGACAAACGCGACCTCCGAAGGATATGGTGCCTTCGACATGGTGCTTGCTTGGTAATAAATAATAACTGATTCAAACATGGTGTAAATTGTCAAACTATATTAGTTATGACAAATATTCACAAATCAAGAACCTTGAAGACTTCAGTTAATTATTGTGTTAATTTAGCATCACTCACCTGTCTTGCCTCCTCCCGATACGCCATGTTGAAAAGACTGGTAATTATTAGACTGGTAACAAGTTCGGTGTCACTCTGTTCCCGCCCTGTTAGTAAGCCAAAACGTGATTGGTTGAAGCGAGAACGTGCTACGATTGGTCAGCACGATATGGCCGTTATCTGATTGGCTTAAGTAGACGGTGGGTGGAGTCTACGTATTTGTGGATTCGTTTGAGTCTAGACACTAGAAATGTTTCAAAATCCACGTGCTGTGCTGCGATCCACAAATGCGCAAGAAAAGATCCACAAATGTGCAAGACGAGATCTACAAATGCACAGGAAGCGATTCACAAATGAATGCAACTTATGCAAGGCAGATTTGTGTGTTTGTGACATAAAAATATATGTGTGGATTTTTTTGTTATTCACAAATGTCATTGTATTTATTTGTGAATCTAATTCATTTTGTGAAACTCCTGCATTTATTTGTGGATCTCATTCTATTGATTTGTGAAATTATTAATTTTTTGTGAATCGCTTTACATTTATTTGTGGATAACAATATATTTGTTTGGAATAAAGCTACAATATTACCCCCATACATAAAAGCCCTGCCCGCGTGAGGCGCGCCGCTTCTCCAGATGCAGCCTTTATTAGAGAGAACGATATGTTCAGCTCCTTCCCTCCAAAGCTTCGAATATTCGATGTTGATTACTACCAAAGCTTCGAAGCTCAAAAAATGGTTTTCGGACCAGCCCTAGTGTTAGCTGTAATCTTACACTGCAAAGTGATAACTTAAAAGGGATTAAATTCATAATTATTTAATGATCGAAGCACACAAAAAATGTATGACAGCCCTAAAACTGACAATTAATTGGCAAAATCGCGAGCCGCGGTCGGCTGAACCAAGCAGGATTTTACCGCCTCCGCCTCATTTTGAGCCAGGAAAAACCCTGTACTACCATAAATTGAACTCAATGGGACGAACCAGTTGATTATTATTAGTAGGCATATTGTTAATATTAATGTTTTAATTATTGTTTTAAAATCTCCTCCATAATGGAAAACATCTCCAATCCTCTAGTGTTTTCGGCTAGCTACAGCACATGCAGAGAGATATATAATGACTGTTACAGAGTCCTTAATTATTGTGGTCATATGATATAAATCATAGCTTTAGCATAGTTTTAAATTTATAAAATGTAGGCTATTATTATTATTATTTTAAAAATCATGTATAATGTACATACATTTCATTATTTATCTAAAGAAGTGGTTCTCAAAGTGTGGTACGCGTACCACTAGTGGTACTCAGGCTCCCTCTAGTGGTACGCAGAGGAATCACTAAATTAAAGTCTCTGTAAAGGCGATTCTAAAATTTGTTTATATTATAAACACATTATAAATGTTAGAAATGTATTGCTGAAAGTGTTACAAACACTGTGAACTGTGTTGTTCTAAAACGGTGGCTCGATGACGCACTGGAGCCACTGAGCCTGGCCCCTCCCCTAACACTATAACAACTAACGTTAGAGTGCATTCGAATCAGTTCGCCTGTTCAATCACGCGTTGCTGTCACTACCGTTAGTTACTACAGCCTACAGTTAGCTAGCTAGTTATGCCTTCATCACGTAAATGCATATTACCTAATTGTAAAACGTATAAAAAGCTTATAAAACAAAATCGCTAATATCAAGAAGAGATGGATTAAGTTTGTGAACAGCTACCTTGAACACCACCACCACCTGCCTCTGCAGTGATCGTTTTACACCGGATAGTTTTACAAACGTTCATCAGAGACAACTGGGATTCACTGATAATCCACTGCCCGACTGACACAGGACTTCATCCGCCCGTCCCGCCAACATGGTGCCATCGTTGCAGTACGTGCCACTGCAGTTGTCTTGTGTGCTTACTGCTGCTTTCCCGCTAGTGGGCATGGTTTCAGCGCAGACAGTGTTTGAGAGCAAAGAATGCTGCTTATTTTTTCAAGATTTTGCTTGGCTTTTAAAAAAGAAATTATATATAATTTAAATTTGGCACACATTTAATAACAATTCTTTCTGTGGTGTGACAAACTCAGAACAAATATTTAATTTTGACTTTAAATATAAATGAATGTTAAAACAATACATTTTAATTTCATCTTTATTTGAGTAAAGTTTTTTTTTTTTTTTTACATTTAAGTACATTACAGTTAAATTTTTTTATTTTAGATACAACACATTTTAATTTAATCATTATTTTATTATTTTATTTACCTGTATGTAAGCACAGTGCAGTGTTAATGTACAAACTGTGTATTTACAATGTTAAACAACAAAAAAATATTCTTCTTAGGAATAAACTGCCTCGTTTTTTAACTGTGCAGAGCTGTAGCTGTATAGTTAGGCCTACTACACTACTGTATTTTAATGTTGGTCATTCTGGTTGTACTTGGAGAGCCAAATATTTTCTGAGGTGGTACTTGGTATAAAAAGTTTGAGAACCACTGATCTAAAGAATACAGGGTTAATAAAGAATTTTGAATATTTTCCCCTACCAATCGAATGCGCCACAATCCAATTCAGTAGGTGGCGGTAATGAACCTTCAGATCAAAGCGCAGCATAACATACTTCAAGCACCGAAAAAGACAGAGACAGGACAGCGACAGTGTTTTTTAGAGGTAAGTACAAAAAGATTAATACAATTCTTCTCAATTTTCATTTCGTGTTTTTATTTATCTTTATTTCTTACAACATGTGTGCTTATCCTGGGCGAGTGAACTGCGACGTTAATAGAGTCACGTGACCGCCCTCCGTACACAACCAACGGCCAGGATATTACATTGAATTTAAGTTTGTTTGTTTTTCACCAAACCCTGTCATATTTTTTTAATTAATCTTTATTTCTTAAGCTGGGCACACACAGTGCGATTTTCAGCCGATTTCGAGCCGAATTCTGGCTCGTGCAACTCTAATTTGGTTCGGGCCGATTTTCAGCTTTGTCGTGCGTCGTTTGTTGTGAGGTGTTCGCATGATTTTAGAATCAAAATGATTCATCTGTGCGTGCAACGAGTAAGATGTGCATTTGTGGATCCGGTGCCGCGCATGCATTCATTGCCTCGTTTGTGAGTTGATCCTATATGATTCATTTGGATTTTGAGACAATAGGATCGACTCACAAACGAGTCAATGAATGCATGCGCGGCACCGGCTCCACAAATGCACATCTTACTCGTTGCACGCACAGATTCTGACCAATATTATTATAAAATCCAAGTTTTGCATTTACAATTATGTCTCTATGCTGCACATTCAAGTAATTCTGTATTTAGCACACACAAGTTGAAAGGCATTTGTTTGTGGACAGTAAAAATATCTACAAAATATATCAAGTTCATGGATAATTGTGCGTGCATTTATTAATCATTTTGATAGTAAAATCATCCCATATTTGTCCAGTGTACAGGGAGAAACGAGAAGGGATCGGACGGTCGGATGAATTTGACGGTCGAATGAAGTCGCCCCTCGTGCGGGTATCGCACAGCTGAAGCAGAGCTAGAACTGATTGCCCTGTTGGTGCAGTGAGGAGAAATAGGACAATCAGTTCGTGGCTCTGCTTCAGCTGTGCGATACCCGCACGAGGGGTGACCAGAATTACATAATTCCAATTTAATTTTTAATGCAGCAAGAAAGAAAACGAAAGAAGAGTGAGATCTTTAAGTTCTGTAGGCAGCTATATCAAACTGCACAAATTTTGCAAACTGCTGCGCCTCCAGTTCGTGTTGTAAAATGGATAATCTCTTCCAAACCACCGTGTAGCCTATCCAGCTCCTCTTTTATTAATTTAGCTACTTGATTATTAATTTACTTGTTTCACTTTCACACTTTATTTGTTTATTTACTATTAAATACAGTATTAATATTAGATAAAACAAGATAGATATTTGAAGATATTTTCACCTTGCTTTTCCATTCATTCCTCCTATGTGTCTGCAAGTGCTTTAAAGGGAAAAGTCTATACTAAAATGTATTGAATTTAAATTCAGCATTGCTCGTTGTGGAAACCCCTGAGTTTAGAGTATTCAGAGTATTTCATTCTTTCTTCTACCTTTTTTCTTTCAGTAGTACTGTCCCATTTCTGTCTTTATTGGCAAGTTTCCATTTGTATTTACTTCAATTTTGCAGATTCAGGTTTTCATGTTTTTCACTTGTGTTATAAATTCAGATGTAATTGTTTTAAGTCAATGTGAGATTTCCTGTTGAAACTGTGGGGGCATAAATAAATATATTTGCACGTAAACTGAAGGATGTTGTTTACTTTGAGTGACTCTTTTATACAAAATTATATCAATTGCAGCCATACATGAAAATTAACTGGCATAGAATCCTGCTATACATAAAGCAATATTGATTTTATAGTGTTTCTATGTTAATTCAGTGTTAAATAAGTGATTTAATTAAAGTTGAAAAAATATAGATTTTATTAATCCCTTGCCATAGCAGCACCGTTTGAGATATCCTATAATCGTTCGCAATATAGTATCTTCAGTGTTTTTGTTTCATGTTGACCGAGTTTGGTGTCGATTCCATCCATCTCCTACGAGGAGTTTATAAAAACTCAGAGTTTAAAAAATTAGCATAATTCAAAACAAAATATCTGACTTCCTATTGGTCAGAGCTAATGACTGTAAATTAGAAAGTTGTCCAGCTCGAGAACAATATATGTACCGAGTTTGGTAACTGTAGATGAAACTAAACACAGTCAAAAGGTGGCGCTATAGAGCCAAGTTTTCAGACCCCACCTAAGGGGCTGCTGTCAAGTACCCCTGCCACGCCCAGGTACTAGCTTTGGCCCGGCCCTGATGGTCGCACATTCCGACGAGTGTGCAAAGTTGCAAGAGTTCCCCTTCGAGGGAACTCGCACTGCGTCGTCGAGTGACAACACTCTGGGGAACGCCCACAGCGTTACGCATCTGAAGCATGAATGAAATCAAGCCAATCTGATTGGTGTTGCGTCGTGACGTAGTAGATGACGGCATACCCGGAAGATACAAAAGGAAGCTGATGCAATCACACACTAGCTTTTTTGCTCTTCAGCGAAGCGCTCTGTGTTTTGTCAGTCTTATTTGAAAATGTTGTTTGTCTACCAACGTTGTTCACAAGCAGGGCTCGCGAACCCCGTGGCTGGTCCCGTGTCTGTCGGAAAAAAGACAGCACGGTTGATCAATCATGGGACTCGCAGATTGGATGTCAGGGGAACTTGAGAGGGTGCAGAGGCATCTTCTACATCCCTGTTTGACAGTTCCATTGTTCTCCTTCCCCGTGTGGAAGCCCGCGCTGCGGCTTCTTCCCCCGGGGTGGAGGACCCGATGCGTGAGCTGTCTGATTCTGAGGAATTAGACGTGCTCCGTATCGAGGCTCGCCGTTTCCTAGTGCAAGATTCAATCTCGCGTTGCCAAAAAAAGGCAGCGCGTAGGTTCGAGTCTGCTAGTAAAGTGATACAACGTGATACGGTGAAAGTGTGATACTGTTGGGTGCGAGGCATGCGGTCAGCACCTGAGGGTGCTGGCTGTTTTCATTGAGAAATATCTCGACGCGTACTGCCGTGCGCTTTTCGGGTGTTTCAGCCTCGCGCCTGTTTGGCTTTTTTTCCCGAGGGATGAAAGCCAATTGTATTATAAGGGCTCGAGCCACGTTGCTGAGGTAACGTGTGGTTACGAGCCATATAAATACAATAAAGCAGTATCGTCTATAAGTAGGGCTGCATTTAAGTCTGAGGATTTAAATGAAATGGGATCTGACTTCGAGGAGTTAGATATTCAGCCTGTCATTTCTGACCATGTTTCACTGTATTGTGGATACTGTTGGGTGCGAGGCATGCGGTCAGCGCCTGAGGGTGCTGGCTGTTTTCATTGAGAAATATCTCGACGCGTACTACCGTGCGCTTTTCGGGTGTTTCGCCTCGCGCCTGTTTGACTTTTTTCCCGAGGGATGAAAGCAATTGTATTATAACGGCTCGAGCCACGGTGCTGAGGTAACGTGTGGTTACGAGCCATATAAATACAATAAAACAGTATCGTCTGATGATTAGGGCTGTATTTAATTCTGAGGAATTAAATAATATATGATCTGACTTTGAGGAGTTAGATATTCAGCCTATCATTCAGACCATATTATGGCTGCATTTAATTCTGAGGAATTAAATTAAAGTATTATCTAACGTGAGGAGTTAGATGTATTTTTTATTCAGCCTATTATTCAGACTAGGTTCCACTGGTTGGGTGATTATGATGGCATTTAATTCTGAGGAATTGAGTGTCATGTTATCTGACTTTGATAAGTTAGATACTTTAATCGATCTGTCACCCAAGCGTGTTTGACTTGTCTGGATATTCATCTAAGAGGGAGCCCTCCTGAAGTTGATGTCGTTCTCGCCGCCTGGTGGCCTGCGGGACACATCAGTTTCAGGCGGTTGCTAGGCGCAGTGTCCGCCCTAGTGTTGCGGCCCTGTCGAGCTGCTCCCTTAGATGAGGCCCCTGCTGGCCAGCCCCCTCTCCCGGGTAGGAGCGACCGAGGTCGTTCTCCCCCAGGAGCTCTCGGGAAATCAGTGCTGTGTTCCCGCCGTCAAAGACGCTTCGGGCCTCACTGATTTCCCGCACACACACGCTGCCTTCGTCGCCTCCAAGGGGACTTGCGACTTGGCAGCGAACGTGTGCGCCCACCGAAAATCGCTCTCGACCGCTCCCTGCCGGTTAGCCGCTTCAGGGGGGTCGGGAACGAGTTTCGGTTGACACCCGAGGCCAGCCTCGAGAGGCTGGTTCCCTTAGTAGATTATCTTGGCGCATGGTCATGCCTTCCGAGTGTATCTACATGGGTCCTGCAGACTGTAGAGCTGGGTTACAGGCTGCAGTTCGGTTTTCCTCCCCCGAGTTTCAACGGGGTGGTCCGGACTGTGGTCGGCCCAGAGCAGGTTCGGGTTATGGAACAAGAAGTACAAGCCCTGTTAGCCAAGGAAGCCATAGAGCGGGTTCCTTTGGCGGACAGGGACTCCGGGTTCTACAGCCGGTACTTCATAGTTCCAAAGAAGGATGGTGGGTTGCGTCCGATTATAGATCTCAGGCTCCTTGAATCGGTCTCTGAGGAGATTCAGGTTCAAGATGCTCATAATTCCAGCCATCGTGAGTCAGATCCAGTCCGAGGACTGGTTCGTCACGATAGATCTAATGGACGCATACTTCCATATTTCCATATTTCCATCCTTCCATGCCACAGGAAGTTCCTGAGGTTCGCTTTCGGGGGCGAAGCGTACCAATATCGGGTTCTTCCCTTCGGCCTGGCACTCTCCCCTCGCGGTGGCGGTTCGGCATCGAGATGTCGTTCTGGCCCACATCAGATGCTTGGGACTGAGACTCAACACGGAGAAGACGTGTTGACGCCCTCCCAGCGGACTACGTTCCTGGGGGTTGTATGGGACTCCACGTCGATGCGGACACAAATGTCCCCCGCACGCGTGGAGTCCATACTGGCGATGGTCTCCTGAGTGAAGCCGGGCCGCAGCCTCACTGTGAAGCAGTTTCAGAGACTGCTGGGGCTCAGGGCAGCAGCGTCCAAGGTGATACCTTTTGACCTGCTGCACATGAGACCCCTACAGTGGTGGCTGAGGGCCAGGGGGTTTCCCCGAGGGGAAATCCGTTTCATATGATCAGGGTAACGCGCAAATGCCTTCGTTCCCTCATCATATGGCGGAAACCTTGGTTCTTGTCCCAGGGACCAGTGCTGGAGCATCATGTTGCCGGAGAGCCGCTTCAACAGATGCTTCCCTCACTGGTTGGGGCGCGGTCATGGAAGGCCGTTTTGCGAGAGGTCTGTGGGAGACCCGGCATTTTTTCATGGCACATCAACTGCCTGGAGATGTTGGCGGTCTACAAAGCTCTGAGGAGCTTTTACCCGGACCTCCGCGGCCACCATGTCCTGATACGCTCAGACAACACTTCGGTTGTCGCGTATCTCAATCACCAGGGGGGTTTGAGGTCGCGCCCTCTATGCAGACTGGCGCATCAAATCCTCCTGTGGTCCCAGGGGAAGTTATCGTCCCTCAGGGCGATGTACATTCCCGGGGACCAAAATCAGGGAGCAGACATCCTGTCGAGGCAGGGGCTGAGGCCCGGGGAGTGGCGACTCCACCCAGAGGTGGTGGAGGCCATGTGCGAGAGATTCGGCCCAGTGGAAGTGGACTTGTTCGCGTCTCGAGAGACGTCCCACTGTCCACTGTGGTTCTCTCTCAGGCATCCAGCCCCGTTGGGACTGGACGCCATGATGCAGACGTGGCCGAGGCTGCGTCTGTACGCATTTCCCCCGATCGCTCTGCTCCCGGGGAGTTCTGGAGCGGGTCCGCCGGGAGGGCATCAGCCTGCTCTTAGTAGCACCCCGGTGGCCCACTCGAGTATGGTTCTCGGACATCATAACTCTGCTAGACGGCTCTCCGTGGCAGGTTCCTCTGAGGAGGGATCTGCTCTCTCAGACAGGGGGCACAATATTTCACCCCCGGCCGGAGTTGTGGAGCCTCTGGGTCTGGCCCCTGAGGGGGCTCGGTACCTAGAGGCGGGCCTGTCAGCAGAGGTAGTCGAGACCTTACTCAGCTCCAGGGCTCCTTCTACCAGGAGACTGTACAGCCTCAAGTGGAATGTATTTTCCACTTGGTGTAGAGAGCGTGAGGTGGATCCAGTTAACTGCCCAGGGGCTTCAGTGCTGGAGTTCCTCCAAGATCGCTTCTCCGCTGGTCTTACCCCGTCCACCCTGAAGGTGTACGTGGCTGCCCTTGGGGCTTTTCACGCACCTCTAGGTGATGGACCTTTGGGGAAGCACCACCTGGTTGTACAGTTCCTCCGTGGGGCTCGGAGGATGAGGCCGGTAGCTCGCCCAGAGTCCCAACTTGGGACCTGGCGGTGGTTCTGGAAGGATTGGCTGAGGCCCCCTTCGAGCCACTGGAGCTGGCTGAGCCTAAGAACCTGACCTTGAAGGTGGCCTTTCTACTCGCCATTACCTCTCTGAGGAGAGTGGGAGATCTCCAGGCTTTGGCGGTCACGCCAACCTGCCTGGAGTTTGCCCCCGGCAGAGTGAGGGCCATTCTTCACCCTAGACCGGGTTACATTCCCAAGGTTCCATCTCAGGGAGCCCGGTCTCTGGTTCTTCAGACTTTCCATCCCCCTCCCCACCTGACGGCGGAAGAGGGGAGACTTCATCTGCTCTGCCCGGTCAGAGCTCTGAGTATTTATCTAGAGAAGTCTTCCCATTGGAGGAGGTCAGACCAGTTGTTGGTGTGCTTTGGCTCACCCAAGAAGGGGCTGCCTGCGTCAACTCAGACGATCAGTAATTGGATCGTCCAGGCTATAGCCACGGCTTATAGGGTGCGCAATTTGCCTTCACCCATGGCCGTGAGGGCCCATTCCACCAGGAGCATGGCTTCATCAGTGGCCCTCCTTTCTGGCGTCTCGCTTCAAGAGGTATGCGAGGCGGCCGGGTGGGCCACCCCGCACACCTTCATACGTTTTTACAGTCTGCACCTCCCGGTGACGCCTGGTGCTCGAGTTCTTGCGTCCTGAGTGTGCCTGGGTCTCCAGCTTCACACTGGGACGTGGGGTGATTTCGGTGTGGCCTAGTGGGTATTAACGTTCCCCAGAGTGTTGTCACTCGACGACGCAGTGCGAGTTCCCTCGAAGGGAAACGTCTCGGGTTATGACTATAACCCTTGTTCCCCGAGAAGGGAACGAGACACTGCGTCTCGTCGCCACACCTATCACGGTTAGAGCGCTTGCTTCATCGCAAAAGAGCTAGTGTGTGATTGCATCAGCTTCCTTTTGTATCTTCCGGGTATGCCGTCATCTACTACGTCACGACGCAAAACCAATCAGATTGGCTTGATTTCATTCATGCTTCAGATGCGTAACGCTGTGGGCGTTCCCCAGAGTGTTGTCACTCGACGACGCAGTGTCTCGTTCCCTTCTCGGGGAACAAGGGTTATAGTCATAACCCGAGACGTTTTTGAGCATGGTAAGGGCCCCAAAAGTGCCCGAGAGGTATAACAAAAAAAATCATAATAATAATAATCCTTAGGGGAACAATAGAGCTCTTCGCCCTTTCAGGGCTTGGGCCCTAATAATCCTTAGGGGAACAATAAGGCTCTTCGCCCTTTCAGTGCTTGGGCCCTAATAATAATCCTTAGGGGAACAATAGGGCTCTTCGCCCTTTCAGGGCTTGGGCCCTAATAATACGAATCTGTAAGACCGCATGAATTCGATCCAATGATCGGTAGCAAACCGCGGTGAAGGCTGGATGCGCGTTCAGTGTTTCAGCCGGAAAAATGGATTTAATTATAATATTTTATCTGACTCCATTTATCATAGTTGTCAAATTTAGAAGAGAATCCCAACTGGTTGTTTGGTCACTTATATTTGATAGTTAATCATACATTTAATCATTCCGTTTTAACCCTTTGTTGCAATTATACCGTTCCATATTGGAGATATTCAGAAAGGATCAAAATGTAACAATTTATTAACAATCAAGTAAATGTAAAATGTCAATTACATAATAAACAGAAATCTCTTTTAAAAGGAAACACAAATTCTAATTATGGTTACACTAAAAATAGTTTCAAATAGAAGTAAACTTAAACCCTTAATTGTACTCAGTAGGCCTATGCATAGAATGTTAGAGAGAGAGAGAGAGAGAGAGAGAGAGAGCCAAAGAGCAGCTCTCTCTAGAGAAAGGCCGCAAATCCAAAGAGAAAGAGCTACAGTTGGGATTTTCCTTTATCCTCTTCCCTGATGTCACCAAACTCAAATATGACTCTTTTAAAACTGACCAATCAGACCAAACCGTCAGACGTTTGAAAGTAACCAACCAGAAGAAACTTCTCCCACTGTAAAGTTTGAAAAACATTTGCAGGCCAAGCCTTCCTTTGTCCTTAGAAATTCCAAATGGCCCTTCTGATGGGGTTAAGGGGGGAGGGGGTTGAGTCAATTTCAAATATCTTGGTCACGACGATGGTTGCTAACAGTAAAGCAGATGATTATGTTCTATTTCAAATATCTTTGATTATTTTTCCACCTTACAAATCCTTAGGGGAACAATAGGGCTCTTCGCCCTTTCAGGGCTTGGGCCCTAATAATCCTTAGGGGAACAATAGGGCTCTTCACCCTTTCAGGGCTTGGGCCCTACTAATAATCCTTAGGGGAACAATAGGGCCTTCGCCCTTTGGGTTTGGACCCTAATAATCCTTAGGGGAACAATAGGGCCTTCGCCCTTGGGCCCTAATAATAATCCTCAGGGGAACAATAGGGCTCTTCGCCCTTTCAGGGATTGGGCCCTAATAATCCTTAGGGGAACAATTGGGTTCTTCGCCCTTTCAGGGCTTGGGTCCTAATAATAATCCTTAGGGGAACAATAGGGCCTTCCCCTTTGGGCTTGGGTCCTAAAAATAATCCTTAGGGGAACAATAGGGCCTTTCGCCCTTTGGGCTTGGGCCGTAATAAAAGGAGCAATTCCAATAGGGTCCTCACACCATCGGTGCTCGGGCCCTAAAAAGGGGGGAAAGAAAAACAACAACAAAGAAATGAGGAAAAGGAAGAGGTGTGAGAGGTTTTGCAGAGGATAGAGGAAGGGTAATATTGGGAGGGAGGGGAACAGTGAAATAGGTAGAAAGAGATGAGGGGAAAGGAAAAGATAGTATAGGTAGAGATAGAGCAAGAAGAGTTGAGGATTTAAGAGAAGCAAGAAGAGCTGAGGATGTAGGAAGAAGAGTAGAGGAAGAAGAGATTACATTTTTTTAACTCCCTCAATGAAATACACTTTCCGCAGGGTGATCAGGAGCAAATTGAGTGAATTTATGTAGTTCAGCACTGGTGCAAGAGTGGTTTGAACATCACCCACATTTCAGCATTTTCAGCAAATATATGATCACAAACCTTATGCTGCGTTCACACCAAACGGGAATAGAGCATCTGGAGCGAGTGATTCCAATGTTAAGTCAATGGAAAGGCGCGTTGACACGCGTCTGGATGGTCCTGCGGCGCGATGGATGCGATTCCGCCTCATTCGCGTGAATGACCTGAATTAGACGTGAATTGAGCGTCCTGCGCGAGTGGTGTTTTTTGTGCATTCACGCGTTTGAAGCGAATTTGCGTCTGACGCCCGAGTTGAAATTTGAACTTTGCCGTCAATTTGCGGCGCGCTAACCAATCAGGAGCCTGCTTGCTGCTGTCACGTGGTAAAATGGCGTGATGAGAAACCCCGCATAATTTAAAAATACTACTATTGTGTCACAAAATATAGTTTTAAGACTTTTTCAGGTGAGAATGTAGTTGTTTAAAGCTCAAATCTGTGGTTTATTTATAAAGAGAGCGCCTCTCTTTATAAATAAAAATAATCTTGTGTTTTTGGAGTTGTGAGATCCAGGCGATCACCAGGCGCTTAGCACTCATTAACCCCGGCAAGAGTAGCCTTTCCTCTGCCAGTCCTTCTGATGTTTGCCGCCGGCTTGGATGTCTCTGTAGTGGTTAAACATGAGATATAATTCTTCTTGTGTAGATCTAACAGGCGATCTTTGGTCTCATGAATCTATAATTTGTTGTCTGCCAAGTCGTTTCGACTGAGGGCAAAGTTTCATAACTTAATTTTTTTAGGATATTTAAATATACATGCATCATGCAGTGAAGATAATGTAGGTATGCGTTGCCTGGACCACATTTGTGTGGCTATTAAAGTTTAATATATATTTTTAAAGCGGTCATGAACCGGCTTCTAAAAGAATCTTATACTGTTGTCTGAGGTCAACTTATTGCATTCAAGTGGTTTTTACATTCAAAAACATCATAATGAATAAGTAATTTGCTATTTTCTGACCAGGCTCTCTGAAGACACGCTCAGTTTTGATGGACGTGCTGCACTGAAGACTTGGAAGTTTAGCCCACAGCTTGGATTGGATAAGATTTGCATATTTAATGAGCTTCTGCTCCCCCTGTCAGTGACAGCATGTGGCAAACGGCAACTGGAATGAATCGCCCAGCCCACAGCCAGGGCTCGCAAAATGTCTTTATCAAACAAACACAATGATTCATCTCTCATCCACCCGCGTTTGACTGGAATTATATTTTTTATTAACGTTACTTGGCCTGCCCGATCGATGAATATAACTGCGAACCGTACACATACACACACACACACAGCATGCTAAGGTATGTTCTGTTAGACAAGTACCAGCCTGTCTTCCTCCGAAAAACGACACCATAGGTCATTTGTGCATGCAGCATATTACGACCTGTATTCACGTTTTGAAATTGAGCGCCCTCTAGCGGTCTGATAAATAACGACAGTCTCGTTCGTCGGGTGTGTCGTCATCAAATGAACTTTGACCGCGGTTGTCAATAAAAAATGCAATGAGAGGAAGGAGTGACCCTGAACCTCATAATCCAGGTGGGTTTTATTTTATGTTCTTTGTAAGTTATCTTTCTGATTTTCTGCAATTCATGTGTAAGTGCAGTTTGAAAAATCATTTGCGAATGCCACTGAACGAATGCGATTTTACAATGGTAACTGTAGCTCAATCCTGTTATTAAAAGCCCAGTGACCACAAAGCTTACCATATTTTTTACCACAGTAGCTGTAGTTTTGTTGTGGTATTTGTATTTAAATAATAGTAACAAAGCATCATGCTTTTAACACTGTGGTTTTACTGTGGTATTTGTTGTTAAAACACAGTAACTACTTATACAATGCTTTTACCACAGCAACTGTGGTTTCACTGTGTACTAGCTATTATAAAGCATGATAACACAAAACTTACAATTGTTTTACCTCATTAACCATAGTCTTACTGTGGTATTTGTTGTTAAAGCACATTAACCACAACAGATACCATGCTTTTACCTCAGTAACCATAGTTTTACTGTGGTATTTGTTGTTAAAGCACAATAAACACCTCTTTCCATGGTTTTACCTCAGTAACCATAGTTTTACTGTGGTATTTTGTAGTTAAAGCACAGTGAGTAACCACGACACTTACCATGCTTTTACCACAGTAACCATAGTTTTAATGTAGTAGTTGTTGTTAAAGCGCATTAAACACATTTTTCCATGGTTTTACCACAGTAACCATAGTTTTACTGTGGTATTTTGTAGTTAAAGCACAGTAACCACAACACCTGCCCTGCTTTTACCTCAGAAACCTTTGTTTTATGACAATGACTACAACATTGCCATGCCTTTAATGCTCTTTTGTAATTCAATATTTATGTTGTTGTAATTTCAATTGTTTTATGTCTGGCAGTTACTTCAGATCACCTACTCCTCCGTCTCCATTTCCCACAACAACCTTAAATCCAACAGCTCTTTTAAGAAGCCATCTCTCACAAAAGCTCACTTACTGTCTGTTTTTCTGAACTTTAATCTGTAATTAATTTAAACATGTTTTTGCTCTTTCTTTCTCTTCTTCATCTTGGCATATTTTTAAAACTCAAAACCAAATTTTTACCATTTATGTCAGAAAGCTGCTTGTATTAACAGGGACCTTGAACTCAAAGCTCCCAATGCTGATCCTGAAGAAGCTTCAAAGGTTCAAGTCCTTCAAAGGTTCAACCCTTCACAGGTTATTACTTTCCTTAAAGTCCATATATATCGGTCACAGATCATGTTTAACACACTGTCTCAACATATATATATATATATATATATATATATATATATATATATATATATATATATATATATATTTCTCTTTGTTTCAGCTGAAAGGGAAGTGATGTCAAGGGCTTGTTAAACCGGTCTTGTTTGTGGAGAGGGATGAATTTGGCCATCTTGTGCGTTTATGGAAAAAACAAAAAGCTGCAACGGCAAACATTTCCAGTGGTATGTCTGAGTTGGTCTTAACCCTTGATTGAACATTACAGCAGTTACATTTTGCACAGCATTGGATGTTTCGGTAACACTTTAGAATAATGGTCATTAGTTAACATTAGTTAAGCAAGATGCGTGCGTTAGCGTTTCTCAGAGTTTCCGTGCGCTGACGCGCTCTCTCTGTTTGGTTCTTCCAGAGCTTCGTTGGTCCGCGGGACTTTTAAAGGAGTTTGGGAAGGGCGCGTCTTGAAAGAGAAAGTTCATCTCGTCCGGCTAAGTTCCTCGGTCTGGTGAAACGCGCCGCTGACTGCGTCGCGGAGCGCGTCGATCTTCAAGGAAACATCAGCTTGGCTCGACCTCGCCGGCTCGCAGGTCGAAGCCCGTGAGCCGCGCTGATGAGATGGGAGGAAAAGGAAATTTGTCTCGTCGGGGTCCTTGCAGGTTGACTGAGCGCGGGTGTGCTCGAGTTACTGTACTTTAAAGTCCACTAACCTCCGCCCACCTTCTCTGAGATGACCAATCGTAGATGTGGATTGGAGGCGGGAAAGTTCCTTTGTTTGGACTTTTATCACTCACTGGAATGTTAATGCTGGCAACCACAACGAGTGAGGTTTTGCTCCAAAAGGGCTAAGCATATTAACGGTACATGTCATAATCATACTTTTTACATAATTGGCTAAGGCAGAGAAAGAGGAACGGATAGACACCAAACATGCTAGTTTAAATGCATGAAAGACGGTGTATCTCTTTTACAGAGCCATCTTGAGCATTTAAGATTAACATCACACAAATACATAAATATATAATTTGTGGTCAACATACATACAACAAAAGGGGTCATCACATATATTTCTGGGATGGTTTAATTAAAATAGTTCAAGCCACATGGCACAGGCTGTCTGTGTGTGTGGAGGTCAGTTCTCGGCCCCTCTGCAGGTGTGAGCTAGTGGCCCGGGGTGTGTGTGTGTGTGTGTGTGATAGGGATCTTTTGAAGTTCCCCCCAGAGCAATTGTCGTAGGCCTGGCCATTCTCTGGTGGGTCATCAGCCTGGCATTGAGGGCCATTCACCCCAGACTTATGGGTGCCAGGATCTGATTTCCCTGCAGAGCTGGGTAACGAAAGGCATCCCTGCTGTTTCGCATCACTTTGATCCCATGAGAGAGAAACGGAGAGAGAGAGACAGAGAGACTCCAGACGCTACACCACTCATGAATTCTAGGACCACGGTGAAAGTTCACATTGTCCCAGATTACCACATACATGGGATGCTCTGCTTGCTCACCATCTCTCTGTTCACGTCTCAGTAGTGCTTCCTGTAGAGCATCCAGAAATGTTAGAAGATGGGCAGTGTTGTAAGGCCCTTAAGTCACATAGCGGTGAATAACCCAGTAGCTGCTGATGGCAGCACATATGGTCACGTTGCCACCACGCTGCCCTGGCAACTCTACAATGGCACGTTGACCAATAATGTTGCAGCCTCTCCTTCTCCTCTTGGTGAGATTGAAGCCAGCTTCATCCAAGAAGATGCACTCATGAGGCCGTCTCTTCCTGGAATCCAGTTGAAACATTCTCTATAGAAATTAACGGAAATTATTTTTGAAGTAACGTAAATGACATAGCATTCCAGGCTTCATGCCTCTGTGTACATGAGCTACATTACATTCAACACAGTAAAGATGTACAGTAACTCAATAGTGCTGTATAATCGCTGGACATGATTACTTACTTGTACATATTGATATCGTAGCTCTTTTACCCTTTCAGAATTTCTCTCAAATGGTACTCTGTAGGCTTGTTTGAGACTTATCAGGTTGCGTTTCAGGACACGGTCAATTGTGGAGAGACTCACACTGTTGATTCCTTCAAAATTCACGTTGTCTTCCTCAACTCGCTGTTGTATTTCACGCAGATGAATGAGATTATTTTGAAGGACCATATTGACAATAATGGTCTCCTGCTGTTGTGAGAACAAACCTCTCCTTCCACCGGCATGTGGCAGTCTTTCAGTTCTATCAAATAAAACCCTCTTGTGAGAATTGTAAAGACAGGCCTAATGCATTGAAATGTCACCAAATGTATACAATACATAATATTCTATTATATAAGTATATCACTGCAAGAAAAGGACCAATTTTTAGAGATAGGTTACAGTAATTTACTGAGACATTCCACAACTGTACATACTGTACTGTAAGTTTGAGAGAGCACAAATGATAGTACACTTACCTGTTCTCTTCTCTGAATGTCCTGACAATGGAGGCCACAGAGAACCTGCTTATATTTGGTTGAACACGCAATCCTGCTTCCCTCATACTCATTCCATGAACCAGAACATGGTGTATGGCTCTTGTTCTTCCTCCTCCTCCTCGGTCTCTTCCTCTTCCTCGGTCTCTTCCTCTTCCTCCTCCTCCTCCTCCATCTCTTCCTCCTCCTCCTCCTCCATCTCTTCCTCCGTCTCTTCCTCCTCCTCCTCCATCTCTTCCTCCTCCTCCTCTTCCTCCTCCTCCTCCGTCTCCCCCTCCTCTGTCTCTTCCTCCTCCTCCTCCTCCTCCGTCTCTTCCTCCTCCTCCTCCTCTGTCTCTCCCTCCTCCTCCTCCATCTCTTCCTCCGTCTCTTCCTCCTTTTCCTCCATCTCTTCCTCCCCTCCTCTTCCTCCTCTGTCTCTTCCTCCTCCTCTCTCTCTTCCTCCTCCTCTGTCTCCTCCTCCTCCTCTGTCTCCTCCTCTTCCTCCTCTTCCTCCTCCATCTCCTCCACTTCCACTTCCACTTGCTCCTTCTCTCCTGCCCTCCATTGTGAAAATCACACATGCCATTTCTTCTTCTTCTTCTTCTTTAGGGTTTAACGGCAGCTTGCATCCATTAGCGTTGCACTACTGCCATCTTCCGGTTTCACTTTCCTGTAATGTCCATTACATCATATTCTTTTCATCAGACCTTCTTTGTTCATTCTCCCCACTTTCCAGTATTTCCTTCATTCCTGTCTCTTTTCCTAATTCTTCCATCATTTCTTTTCTTTGTTCATCATATTGTTTGCAACTCATCAGCACATGCTCTGTCGTTTCTGCAACCTGACAATAACCACAAAAACCCGTTGGATGCTTCCTTATAATGTGTAGAGTGCTATTCAAATTACTGTGACCTATCCTTAATCTGGTCATAACTATTTCTTCTTTTCTATTTCCTCCCTTATTCTTCACATCCCCAACTTTATTTTGAATATTATACAAATGTCTCCCTTTAATTTCCCTGTTCCACTGATTTTGCCATTCTCTAATGGTTTCTTTCCATATAATACTCTTTCCTTCTGATTTTGACAGCTTAATATTTGTTTCAATACTCCCTTTTTTAACAGCTTGTTTGGCTAACTTGTCCACTCTCTCATTACCCACAATGCCGATATGCGCTGGAATCCAAATCAGTTGAATCTTACAACTTTTTTCCCTTATTCTTGTGTATATTGTCAATATTGCATACAGTAAGTCCTGATGACTATTTGACTTGCCTATCATGAGACTGTACAATGCTGATAGAGAGTCACTTCCAATTAAAGCTTTACTTATTTTGTTTTCCTCGATCCATTCTAATGCCATCATAATAGCGTATAATTCCACTATATATACACTCAGATCATTTGTAGTTCGTCTGCAAATCTCACTTCTTTGATTAAAAATGTAAACTGCAGATCCAGTTTTCCCTGTTTCTGGATCCTTTGATCCATCTGTATAGATCTGCACGTGATCTTTATATTTATTTCCTGTATATCTATAAAATTCAGCAGCCAAATCTATACTATTGCTTACTCTTTTGACTTGCAGTAACTTAAAATCAACTTCCATGATTTCTAGATTCCAAACCGGGGTATCAGGCCATGTTACAGTTGGACAAATCTCCTTTTCATACACTCCCAAGTCTTTAGCTGCCTCATCTCCTATCCACCCAAAACTTAACTTTTGTGCTCTCTCCCTTTCCCAGTTATCTTGCAGTATTATTTTGATTGGATGACTATTTCCATGTCCTTTTATATTTATCCAATAATTTACAAGCAACTGTTTACGTTGTATGTTCAATGGCAATTCTCCAACTTGAAGAGCACAGACTGGCGATGTTTTTACTGCTCCTAAACATAATCTCAGCGCTTTCGCCTGCATTACATCAAGCCTCATTAGTACAGATTTGGCTGCTGATCCATATGCCACACTTCCATAGTCCATCCTTGATCTTATTAAACTTACATATATATACTTCAGTGATTTATAATCTGCTCCCCATTCTAGTCCTGTTAAACATCTCATTATATTTATTACTTTCTTACACTTGTCCTCCACATTCCTGACATGCTCTACCCATGTTAACCTTGCATCAAATTGTACTCCTAAAAATCGAAATGTTTTAACTTTCTCCAAATTACTTCCATATAGTTTTAAATGAATATTGTCCTTGATTTTCTTCCCTGTAAAAAACATCACTTTAGTTTTCTCTATAGAAAATTTAAAACCCCACTTTATTCCCCACTTCGCAACCTGCTGGATCCCTCCTTGTACTTTTTTAACTATATGTTCTACATTTCTTCCTTTTTTCCCGATTGCCCCATCATCCGCAAACAGTGATCTTCCCATCCCTACTGGTATATTTCCATATGTCATTTATCATTACTGAAAACAATGTGGGACTTACTACACTTCCCTGAGGTGTTCCGTTCTCTGCTATATATTCACTTGATAAGTCTGCCCCTATCTTGACCTGAATTTTCCTCCCTTCCAGGAAATCCTTTACCCAGTTAAAGAGTTTCCCCCTAATTCCCATATTATGCAATTTAATCAATAATCCCTCTCTCCATAGCATATCATATGCTTTTTCTACATCAAAGAATACTGCCACTACTATCTCTTTATTTACTTGTGCTTTCCTTATGTCATCTTCCAAGCTTAATACTGCATCCATAGTATTCCTCCCTCTTCTAAATCCACTCTGACACTCAGCCACCATGCCTCTTTTTTCTATAATGTACATTAGTCTCTCATTTATCATTCTTTCCATTAACTTACATACATGGGATGTTAAGGCAATAGGTCTATAGCTTGTTGGTTTACCAGAATCTTTCCCTGGTTTTCTTATAGGGACAATAATTGCTTCCTTCCAATTCTTTGGTAGTTTCCCTTCCTCCCACACTTTATTGTATAACATCAACAACTTCTTCTTTCCCTCTTCGCTTAACTTTTTCAACATGCTATAACAAATGTCATCTTTTCCTGGGGCAGTCTTCCCAGTTTTGTCCATTGCTCTATTTAGCTCTCCCATATTAAATATTTCATTTTGTTCATCCTCAACATTTCTCACCTTCCTTAGTGCCTCTATATTTTCAGATTTAGTTTTCTCTCTTCCTTTCTTCCCTTCTTCAGATAAATTATTAGAGCTGTGCACATTGACAAATGTATTTACTAGCATTTCAACCTTTTCCTTATTCGTCACTGCAATTTCATTTCCAGTACTCAAAACTGGATAATTCCATTCTCTCCTCTCTCCACTCATCTTTTTAATCATTGTCCACACCTCTCCAATCTGAGTTGTATTGAGCTACAGTAATTCCTCCAATATGTTCTTTTTGCCTGTCTTACAGTTTTTCTTACTATTGCCTGGTCATGCTTATATTGAATCATGTGCGTAAAAGTATGAGTTATTTTCATTATTTTAAATGCTTTATTCCTATTTCTGACTGCTTCTTTACATTCTTCATCCCACCAAGGTACTGTTTTCCTTTTAACGTTACCTTTACTTTTTGGAATGGACTCTATTGCTGCTGTTATTATACCTTGCTTTATTTTATTTTCAATTGTTTCAATATCCTCATTATAATCAACCTGATTCATACATTTATCACTTTCTTTCTGAAATTTTTCCCAATCAGCCTTCTCAAATATCCATCTTCCTCCTCTTCCTTCTGTACTTTGAGATACAGACATATTTATTTTACATAATACTGGGTAATGATCACTTCCTACTGTTCCATCTTTATATACACTCCAATTACATATAGCTGCCATACTACTGGAAACCAGTGTAAGGTCAAGTACAGACTCCTTCCCAGTAGTAACCTCTATCCTTGTTTTACTTCCATCATTTAAACATACTAAGTTGTTCTCCTCCAATAAATCTTCTATTACTTGTCCATTAGCATCACTCTTCTCACCACCCCACAATGTATTATGTGCATTAAAATCCCCACACCACACAATATTACTTCTATCTTGCCCCTCTATTTCCTCAATCTTGTTTATCTCTAATTTCCTACAAGGATTGTAATAATTTATGACTACAATCTTTTTTCCTTTACCCCATGCTTCTATTACAACATATTCTTGCCCATTTTCTACACCTAACACCCTGTGCGTTATCCCCTGTCTTATAAACGTAACACAACCTCCTCCACTACTATTTTTCCTATCTTGTCTAACTGATACATATCCATATATGATAAAATCCAAATTAGGCTTTAACCATGATTCCTGGACACAAATAATATCTGGCTTTTCTCTTCTACTTTTAACAAATTGTTTAAAATCCTGTCCATTTGCAATCAAGCTTCTTGCATTCCATTGAAGGATTAGCATTACTATAATTAACCTACACATGTTGTCTCTTGACTCGACTGTACACTGAGTTCATCCCTCACTTCTTCCCATTTCAATCCTGTCATACCCAGATGATGTATTGCTGCTTTAACAATAATCTGAATCCTTTCAGTTTTAGATCTGACTTCAGCTGTAGCATTTATCACCCCTGCTATGAATATCACTATTTTCTTTCTTTCCTCCTCCCATTGTTCCTTCTTTTCTTGTCGACATTCCCTTACCTCCTGTACATGTCCTCTGCTCTGCTCTTTTTCCTGCTCAGTTCTCTTAACAGCCTCAACATAAGATTTTTTTTCCTTTGTTTTTATCTGTTGTATTTTAACTTCCTTTCTCATTACTTCACATCCCCAAAATGCCACACTATGACTCCCTCTACAATTACAACACTTTGGCCTTACTTCCTCACCACACTTTCCATACTCATGATCACCACTGCACCTAGCACACCTTCTCTTTCCTTTACATACCTTAGCCATGTGCCCAAACTCCTGACAGTTATAGCATCTCATTGGTTTAGGTACATATTCCCTTATGTTGTATACCATAAATCCATAATACAGCTCTTTTGGTACATCCTTTGTTTCAAATTCAACCAACACAGACTGTCATTCTTACTGCATTTTTAACTGACTTATTCTGCATTTTCAAGTTCTCTACCATCTCTTTCATACTTACTGTACGTGGAATTCCATATACCACTCCCTTACTACCACCTATTCTTTTTTCCCCCACTCTTGCTACTTTTACTACTTTAATTTTTCCAATGCAACTCATCTTCTTTGCTTTTTCCATCTGCCTTTCATTACAACATCCTATCAGTAAATTTCCATCTCCCAAAATCCTTGCATATTTCACTTCTCCTACCTGTTCTTTTATTATTTTGGTTAACTTAATCGGATCAATTCTCTTAACTCCTCCTTCTCCCTCAAATCGTACCACTACATTAAATAGCATGCTTTTGGGATCCTTCCTTTCATCTTCTCTTTCCTCACTTTCCGTCCCATTTGAGCAAGCATCTCCTTTTTTTTTTCTTTTACGACTAACTCCCTTCTTATCCCTGCGCACTTTCCCTACCTCCTCCCAATCACTTTCCCTCCTCTCATCACTGCCATTCCCCTCTATTTCACTTTACTCCATACCATCTACTTGCCTCCCTGCCATCCCAGCAAAATTATTAGCTTAATGACCGACTAGAAGCTGTGAGAGAGCACCGCTACCGGACCTATACAGGCCGTCGGCCGATGCACTCCCACACCACTCCCCAATCACCAGCCAACAAGATCGCACTTCGTATTCCAGATAGAGGGGAGAAAGAAAAAACAAAAAAAAACAATAAAAAATTGTGTCCTCTCGCCGTCCACTAACAGTTTCTGCTGCTCTATTCCTGCGTGCGAATCGCTTCCACCACCCCCCCACTCACATCTCACACATGCCATTTGGATTTGACATGGCTTTATATCCTGATTACTGATTAGGTGCAACACATTACTGATTTGAAACAGGTGTGTTCAATTTTGAGTGCTTGTGTGTTACCGATGACAACAGTGTGTTGCTCATGTTTCACTTTTGGGGGCTGTGTTGTGCCATTCTGAATTAAGTGCACCACAATGCTACATGTGCTTTGTGAATGACAATGTGTTTACAGTTTTGCACAAAGAGTGATTCCGATTTGCTTGTTGTGTCTAACCACCTGATAAGTGTTTAAAGTTCTGCAAACTGTGTGATTCAATCAATAAAGTGGTTTGTACACTTGCAACTTTGGTTTTGAAAATGGATTTTAGTGCCGCCACCGCCGGGCGACGAAGGTGACCGCACGCTCCCTGGGTCAGGTGATGTCCACAAATGTGGTCCAGGAGCGACACCTATGGCTCACCCTGGCCGATATGCGTGACGCTGAGCGAACCCGTTTCCTCAACGCCCCCATATCCCAGGATGGGCTATTCGGCGGGGCGGTCGAGAGCTTCGCCCAACAGTTCTCGGCCGCTCAGAAGCAGACTGAGGCCATCAAACACATACTGCCCCGGCGGTCAGCTGCTGCCTCCACCCCACCGCCCGCGCAGTTGCCTCAGCCTGCTCACCACCGAGGGCGCCCTCCTGCGGTTCACTCAACCTCTGCACCATCCAAGCAGCAGCCTCCACCAGGGCCGTGCAGAGGCAACCGCAGGAAGGCGTCCCAGTCCGCTCCAGCCCCGCAGCCCGCGAAAAAACGCCAGGCTAAGCGGCGCTCCTGACGCGGACAGCTCAGGGATGGGTAGTTCTTTCCAGGAGATGGCAGCAGGGCCGCTCCTTCCCCCGGTGGAGGGCCGGGGGAGAATCTTTTGTTCAGCTGCTGGCCCCCGGGTCAGCAGCACCCTAATGTGGTTAACTTCTTAACCCGCATCGGATCGTGGGCGGGGGGGTTGACGGAAGTGGGCGTGTGTGTACTTTTATTTACTTTTGTTTTATACAAAATATTCAATCAACTATCACAAACTATGCATCATTTGAAAGCTAAAACACTCAAGATTCATGTTCTGAACTTGTTTTTGCAATAAATACACCAGAGAGGAAAGGGTTAAATGAAACGCTAAAGGACCGTCCATGTAAACATTAGCAAAATATTAGCGATACTCATCTTTCATCTCCTGTCGTTCAGATCAGACGAATCCAATAAACACCCGCATACATCTCTGTTTTTAGAGTGCATCCCACTTTTTAATCCAAAACAAGGAAAAAATAGGGAAAAAACTAAAAATCCTCTGTTGTTTGCAAGAGAGTTTTGAGATAGCGTAATCGATCATGTCCATTTTCAATGAAATATCGATTCTAATCCGTGTCTGGCAAACTCCCCCTGCTAGAATAGCCTCTCCCACGTGAAGTGGTTCAACCCTCGTCTCTCTCCTTCAATCAGAGACTCTCCTGGGACGCATCATATAGAGGAAGTGCCTTACAGGCTTGGTGAGCTGTCAATCATTGCGCCCATGGTTTTCGTTGGATAAAGGCACTCGGTGCCCAGCCAATGCCTTTCCAACAAAGGTTTGATTGATGGACTTAGTAACCAATCAAAAGGCATTATCTTGCGCATTTTACGTAAGAAGGCTTTGGTGAATACTGTTTGTGCGCTGGCTGCGCGCTCTCCATGGCGCAACTGCAGTGGAGCGCTTACTGACGCTTCCCATCAGCTAAATTAGTTTTTTACACTTTGTAATCTCAGTAAATAGTTGCTTTAGTTTTTCAGTAACTATTTATCCATTATAATTAGTAGTTTATTGCAGTTTATTGCAGATTTATTTGAATGAAAAACTACTCTTTACAATAGCAAATGTTCTGAAATAAATGGCCTTTTTGAAATGACGCCTAGACTTTTCTTGACATAAAAGCTTACAGAAGCTACATTACTGAGAGAATCACCCTCATATTTGAATCATGATATGAATAGACATTCAGTTTTATATTTAAGTTATTTTCAGGCTCTTAACATTAAATTATAATATTTTTTTCCCTAAGTGAAAAAAAAAAAAAAAAAAACGTGAGTCACTTACATGTATATTTACATGTATATTACTCTGTTCCCATATTACTTTGAGTTATTATGACTCTTGGGTAGCAATATTTCAAGTGTCTAGTTTAAAATAAGACCAGGTTTATGAATATAGACCATAGGGTTTAAGAGCTGCAGACATTTTCATTTGGGTATATCGTTTTCAAAGAATTCTCAAAAATGGGGCGCTTGTTAAGAGGTTAAAGAAAGAACTGACACCCCCATCCCTGAGCACCCAGAGACCGGTGATGACAGTGCGCGCCACCCTCTGGTCTCGCCACTCGCATCCCTCTCTGTCGCCAGCCTCCCTTCAGAGCAGACCCCAGTGGAACGTGCGTCCTTCCCTGGTCTCCTCTGTCGGGACGCAGCCGTTAACCGTGCCCCGACCTCGGGACGCCCAACAGCCTCCCCTGTCCGGGCCGGTAACGCTGCCTCGCTGCCCCACCCTGGGTACGTCTGCCGTCCGTATGACCCCGTTGGTGCAGTCTCTGGAAGCATGGCTTCAGCTTCCGGGGCTGTCCCGCTGGGTCGCGCGGACCGTCAAGCTCGGCTACGCGATTCAGTTCGCGCAGGCTCCTCCCCGTTACAGGGGAGTCCGCTATACCGTGACCGGGGCCCATGCCCCCGTCATGCGTGCGGAGATTGCCACCCTGCTGGCGAAGGGTGCGATTGAGCCTGTCCCTCCGGCCGAAATGAAGTCGGGGTTCTACAGCCCCTTCACTACGGTTTGCTTTCGAGGGGCGGGCATATCAGTACGCGGTCCTCCCATTCGGGCTATCTCTGTCCCCTCGCGTCTTCACGAAGATTGCCGAGGCAGCCCTTGCGCCCCTTCGGCAGCACGGGTCCGCATCCTGAACTACCTCGACGACTGGCTCATACTGGGCCACTCTCAAGAGCAGGTTTGCGGACACAGAGATCTGGTTCTCCACCACTTAGCCCGTCTGGGCCTTCGGGTCAACTGGGAAAAGAGCAAACTTTGCCCCGTGCAGAGGATCTCTTTTCTCGGTATGGAGATCGACTCGGTCGCCATGTGCGCACAGCTTACGAGCGAGCACGCGCAGTCTCTGCTGACTTGCCTCCGTCAAATCGAGAGCAAGAGTGCGGTTCCACTGAAACTATTTCAGAGGCTCCTGGGGCATATGGCATCTGCAGCCGCGGTGACGCCGCTCGGATTGCTTCATATGAGACCGCTTCAGCACTGGCTTCGCGATCGAGTCCCGAGATGGGCATGGCAGTCTGGCACGCTCCGGGTCCAAGTGACTCGGGCCTGCTTACAGACGCTCACCCCGTGGTCGAACCTCAGTTTTCTACGGGCCGGTGTGCCCTTAGAACGAGTTTCCAGGCATGTTGTCGTATCGACGGATGCCTCTGCCACGGGCTGGGGTGCCATGTGCAATGGACAAGCAGCCGCGGGCTCCTGGACATGACCCCAGCGCCTCCTGCATGTCAATTGCCTCGAGTTGCTGGCAGTACGGTTCGCCCTGCACCGCTTCCGAGCGTTGCTGAAGGGTCAACATGTGCTTGTCAACATGTGCTTGTTAACCTGTTAAGCTGCACCCCCACTTTGGGGCTCACAGCTGAAAACGACCTACCTGAATTAAAACAATTACAGCTCCTGAGAACAGTGTGCTACAGGCACAATTAATGTATCTTTGGACAGAAGACACTTGGGACTCTAATAAAAAGCAATCAGAGTTGATAATTCTCAAACAGATAAAAAATTATAATAGTTGAAATGCCTCAAAAATTATTTGCACTACACAGAATGTTGTATTATTTCATGTAAAAATATATGAAAATAGACCTGGAGGAATCCAGTTCAGTTATGGATTGAAAGCCACACGACTTATCAGTTTATAGTTCAAGTTTGAGGAAGATATAATGAAAAATGTGGTTCCTGCAAGCTTTTTTCCAAGACTATGTCTGTTCCATTTCTCCCTCCCCCTGCTTGAGGCACATCCCCAGAAATGACATCTCCCAACTAAAACAATTGCAGTTGCTGAACAATTTGCACTACATGCACAATTTAGACATCTTTAAAAAGAAGACACTTTAGAGTTTATTACCCAAACATTAAACTAGAAAAAAACGTAGAAAGACAAACCGTTATAGAAGTTGAAGTGTCTTGAAGATGATTTGTGCTACAATGAACACTTTATTATTTGATGTAAAAATATATGAAAATAAGCCTGGAGGAATCCAGTTAGTTAATGAATTGAAAGGCACAAGTCTCATCAGTTTATATTTAAAATTTGACGAAGATATCATGAAAAATGGGGTTCCTGCATGCTTTTTTCTAAGAATATGTCCAGGTGCCAAGAAACCTACAGGAGACTTGATAACCTAATGTTATGAAGGGTACTGCAAGCTGTTTTAGCCATCATATATGATGCTTGAATGCTTTTTCAACTATAAAATAATAGGCAGAACCATAAGACTTTGTATAAGTGATTTATTTGTACAACAGAACTTATAAAAATATAATAAAAATGAAATATTAATAAAAAAGAGCTAAACTTCTTTGCAACTGAAAATACAACAAGTAATATAAGTATAATAACTATAAATATAACTAGTAATATAAATAACAATATAATATAAATATATAGCTATAAAAACACACACAATTTGCAAATGTAAAAAAAAAACTGGCCGATTCAGGTCTACAACAGCAAGTGCAGATCTTGAAGAATCTGAAAGCGTTCTTCTCTCTTCTGCTGGTTGGCTGGTGCTTGGATGCCATAGCTCATCTGAAGACTCAACCTGATGCCTGTAGAATGGCAAGGAAAGGAAAGAGAATTAGCACTGCATGTAATATTTCTGTATAGTTTGCCCATTCAATCAACAATCACACTGTCATCATTCACTCTAATTACAGGCAATCCCATGAACAATGAAACTGATGGACAGTCGGTTAGATAGCATTCATATTGATGGCCACCTATACATTCTCACACAGCCCAAGCATCAATCTAACGGCCGGCTATACTGTGAGCATTCATATTGACGGCGGCCCATACATTCGCACACAGTCCTACAATCAATCTAATGGCCGGTGATACAGTGAGCATTCATATTGATGGCCATACATAAAATCAACAATCACACAGATGGTCGGCCGTCCAGAACTTTTCTTTTTTCGTCAATTTGTTTTTTGTAGCACAGGGGGAAAAAAATGCATTTTATATATTAAGCGTGGAGGTCTAAGAGCTAAGCTAAGGCTAACTCCTTACCGGCTCTCTTTACCCAGCATTTTCCTTGCCAATGTACGATCGCTAGTGAACAAAATGGAGGAGATTCGACTCAGCATTACACACAGTAAGAAACTTTTGAACTGTAACGTCCTAATCTTCACTGAAACCTGGTTAAACAGCGGAATACCGGACACCGCTATTGAGCTAGCGGGACGCCACACACTCCGGGCGGAAAGAAAACACTAGATGGCTCCGGGAAGAGCAGAGGGGGTGGATTGTGCATTTATATTAACAAAGCTTGGTGCACAAACTCTGCTATTGTTGGGAGTCATTGTTCAGCTAACCTGGAGTTTCTCATGGTTAAATGTAGACCGTTTTATCTACCGCGCGAGTTCACCTCCACTATTATCACTGCGGCCTATATTCCTCCGGATGCTGATGCCAAGCTTGCTATGAAAGAACTTCACGCAGCAATCAGTAAACAACAGACTGATCACCCGGAAGCTGCGTTTATTGTTGCAGGTGACTTTAATCATTCAAACCTAAAGTCAGTGCTACCCAAGTTTCACCAGCATGTTTCCTGCCACACCAGAGGAAACAAAACCTTAGACCATGTTTACACAAACATGGCGGGAGCTTACGTTGCAACACCCCTCCCCCACCTGGGACAGTCAGATCACCTCTCTTTGTTTCTATCACCCAAATATTCACCCCTCATCAACCGTGTGAAACCATCAGTAAAGACCATCAAGGTGTGGCCTGCGGGGGCAGACTCCACACTCCAGGAAAGGTTTCTAAACACAGACTGGAGTATGTTTGCTTCTCAAGCCACCAGTGGCGCTCACACGGACATTGACTCATTCACTTCCTCTGTATTGGATCATATCAACACCACCATCGACAGTGTTACAACCCAGAAACAGATCACCACATACCCTAATCAGAAGCCTTGGATGAACAGGGAAGTTCGACTCCTGCTGAAGTCACGCAATACTGCCTTCAGATCAGGAGATGCACAAGCCTACAGTACATCCAGAGCTAACCTGAAGAGGGGCATCAAAAAGGCCAAGCACTGCTACAAGCTAAAGATAGAGGGTCACTTTTCCAACTCTGACCCTCGACGCATGTGGCAGGGCATTCAGGCCATCAGTGACTACAAACCCCCCCACTCCACCCCCGCAGCCACTGATGTCAACTTCCTGAACGAGCTAAATTACTTTTATGCTCGTTTTGAAAGAGACAACAGAGAAACTGCCACCAAGCTCAAACCCTCAGCTGACCACCCACCAATCACACTCTCCTCCACAGATGTCTGCAAGTCACTGAGCCGGATCAGCGCGCACAAGGCTGCTGGACCAGACAACATCCCTGGACGTGTGCTCAGGGCATGTGCGGAGCAGCTCGCTGGGGTTTTTACAGACATTTTCAACCTGTCTCTTGCCCAAGCAGCTGTACCGACATGCTTTAAACGCACTTCCATTGTGCCAGTGCCGAAAAGCTCTAGCCCGAGCTGCCCTAATGACTACCGCCCCGTAGCACTCACACCCATCGTTATGAAGTGCTTTGAGCGGCTGGTCCTGGAGCACCTAAAAGACTCTCTACCATCCACATTGGACTCACACCAGTTTGCCTATCGTAGCAATAGGAGCACAGAGGATGCCGTTTCCATGGCACTCCACTCTGTGCTCACTCACCTGGACAATAAAAACACTTACGCACGTATGCTGTTTGTTGACTTCAGCTCAGCATTCAACACTGTCATCCCATCCAAGTTAATTGCCAAACTTGGAGACCTGGGCATCAACACTTCAATGTGTAACTGGATTTTGGACTTCCTAACTGACAGACCCCAGAATGTTCGATCAGGATCCACCTGCTCCACGTCCATCACACTCAACACTGGCGTACCACAGGGCTGTGTGCTAAGTCCGTTTCTCTACTCCCTCTTCACCTCCGACTGCAAGCCTGTGTATGGATCTAATTCCATCGTCAAGTTTGCGGACGACACTACGGTGATTGGGCTCATCAGCAACAACGATGAGATTGCCTACAGGGAGGAGATCCAGCACCTGGCCACATGGTGCGCTGATAATAACCTGCTCCTCAACACCACCAAAACGAAGGAGCTCATCGTGGACTTCAGGAAAGAGTCAAGAGGCACACACGACACCATCCACATCAATGGAATGGCTGTTGAGCGTGTCTCCAGTTTCAAGTTCCTGGGGACCCACATCTCGGCGGACATGTCGTGGACGACCAACACCTCCAGCCTGGTCAAGAAGGCTCACCAGCGCCTCTTCTTCCTGAGGACACTGAGGAAGAATCAGCTCTCCTCGGCTATCCTGGTGAACTTCTATCGCTGCGCAATAGAAAGCATCCTGACCAACTGTGTCGCAGTATGGTATGGGAGCTGCTCTGTTGCGGAGCGCAAGGCACTGCAGCGGGTGGTGAAAACTGCCCAGCGCATCACAGGAACTCCACTGCCTGCCATCGAGCACATCCAGAGGAAACGCTGCCTGCATCGAGCTCGCAGCATCCTCAAGGACTCCTCTCACCCAGCCCACAGACTGTTTTCTCTCCTGCCCTCCGGCAGGCGTTTCAGGATCCTCCGGACCAGGACCAGCAGACTTAAGAACAGTTTTTTCCCCAGAGCTGTCTCTTTATTGAACTCAAACCCCCGTTGATCCACTTCCCTCATAAACTGCTAACTCTCCTACCTCACATCTGCCTTCACTTTGTTATTTGCACTACCGACTGTTTATCACAGTAACAACTGTTTACATATGCATCTTGCACTGCCATATCTTAACTGGATTATGCTGTTTTGCACTGCCGACTGTATTTATAGTACCAATGTTTACATTTGCATTTTGCACCGTACTTCTAACTGTAATATGCAACCACTTTCCACTGCACTTTCCACTTTTTTTTTTCCGGATAGCTCTGTCCATAATTTATTGCACTACCCTAATCCACTGCTATATTCCTCATATTAGCCTAACATATTATTGTATACCTCTATCTGTAAAATTCTGTTTATAGTAATAGCCATCTGTATATTATATTCATAGTACATATTCCCCTGTAAATTCTGTTTATAGTAATAGCCATCTGTATATTTATTCACTGTACATATTCACCTGTAAATTCAGTTCTGTTTATAGTAAGACAACTCTCTATTTATACATATTTATATATATTCAGTACATATCCATGTCCTGCACTTACGCATCCATTGTATATCCTGCACTTGCTGCTATTGCACTTCTGGTTAGACCTAAACTGCATTTCGTTGCCTTGTACTTGTACTTGTGTAATGACAATAAATTTCAATCTAATCTAATCTAATCTAATATATATATTTTTTCCTGTGTGTGCTAGAAAAAATGCTAAATATCAGTATATGTATAATGCATACTGGTATATTGCATTTTTTCTAGCACACAGAAACAATAAAATAAATACATTCTCACACACATTCTCAATAAACATAAACAACTACACATAGCAACTCACCGGTATGTTATTGGATCAACTTCTCTGTCAACAAGCATATCACCGTCATCGCTGTCTTGACTCTCCTCAATGTTTTCCACATCGCTGCTTCGAGTGAGCTCAAATAAAGCATCTTCAGCACAATACAAACTTCTTTTGACGATCCATTGGATAATAAATTCCGTCCAGTTAGTAAGATTAGCAAACAGTTACTACAAAGAGACCGTCTGTTTACTAGCCCGTTAGCTCTTAGCTGTCAAATGACGGGGAGGGGAGGGGTGTGGGTGTCACACAGACTACGTCTTTCAGCATCTCGTGGGAGAGCGCGCCACATTCAAATGAATAAATATTCACGCCCATGTGACAAATATAAACATGAGAGGTCTCGTTGGAATCGTGTGTTCATTGGCTACATTTTCTGTCAGTCATGACGATTCAATGCTTTTATTGGCTCCAGATAAACAGACATTATCATTGGATGAGCACGTCGTGACATCAGCTAAACCGAGTGCTATGGTTGGATATTTTTGACTATATCCCGGCTATCTTTGCATGTTTTTGAGTTTGAGTGGATTTATTATGTTCGTAACATTCTAAGTTATAAACCCATGCCACTTTATGCTACCGGGAGACTGTTTTTGGTGCATTATTTTATTGCATAACAGTCTAGTATGATACTTTGCTCCGCAGAAATGCGATGTAAACAAAGGATTAACCATCAATATTACACCGTTATTGTTTCGTTGGATTAAAAGGCTCTATGGGATGTTATTCAGTGGACCCTCACCTTTGCATTCATTCTGGAACTTTTAGCAGTGGATGCGTGTGTGGCTCGTAATTAGGACACTATTGGTATGTGCTCTGTTTTTATTTATGCTTGTGTAGCAGGCTACAGCTGTCTGGCCAAATGGCAATTCATTTGCAGTGATGTGAGCCAATCGCGATGGTCGAGTCCCTATATATAAATCGGGACTTTTCGTTTGACAAGCTACGTCATCGACACGCGACTGTTGTCCTGTCTACCTGCCGGCCTATCTGTCTGATGTCTGTCTTGGTCTGCCTGGGTCATCTATTCGATCCTAGCGTTACCGGTAGGAAAAGCTCTGGTTCTTTGTTTCCACTCTTTTAACTTTATGACTGGGGCTTATAGGGAATGTTTTGATTTTAGAATCCCCGTTGCTGTAGTAGCCCTGTTAGCAGCTAAAGTTGTGCCCGGTTATTGGTGACCAGAGCCTGGGGCCGTGACTGGATGCTATTTAGCAAAGGTATGTGACTATGATCATTATTAGATAAATGTTACGGTGAGATGCGTTTATAAGTAGACATTTTTTGTATTTCAGGGAAGGCTTTATAGCCGGGGTGTAGCGGCCAGTGGGCGACATCAGCGCCGAACGCCTGCTGCTTTGCTTACGTTTTTCATTACGATTTGTTTGCGGATATAATAGGCTCATGTTAACAACTGTGGCTGCCTTTTTCACCCGGGACCTAGAATAAGTGGAACCGTGGTTTGCTCACGTTAATCGGCAGCTTCCTGGTGAGCTCGTTCTTCCTGTTATACCGTGAACTGGTTTCATTCAGCATCATATGGCCAGTTTCATGGTTTAAGTGTGGAGTGTTGGATGGACTGACACCATTAACTGTTATTATTGTGGTCTATCTTTTATAGGCGCAGTGTTTTGTGTGTTTATTTAAAACTCTTGTATGGAGGCTTTTGTTTGCTGCTGATATACAAGAGTATTATTCTGATTCATTTGGGTTGATTATTGATTTTTTTTGCTTTGTCTACCCCGACCAAAGATCGTTAAGCCAGAGGGCATTTTTTTTGCCCCATTGTGCTGGCTGGGCTATGATAGTTTGTTTGTTTGTTTAATTTGTATTTTGCTTTGATTCAATTGCTACCCATATTTTTAACTCTAGTACCATCTTGGGTTTAACAGTGTTTTGCAATTGTTGTGTGTAGTTTTGGTTGATTTTCACGTGTTTTGTCTTTTGTCTAGGTGCTGAGGACCGCCAGTGGGAGCAGTGCCCCTTGTGGTGGTGGGTTCCTTGGTGTGTGCAGTGGCGGTGCGTTCACCAAATGTGATTATTTCCCTTGCGGTGCGTGTGTGTGACATTTATCACGTGTGAGTGGGGTGTTGTGTTATGGACGATCATTGCTCGGGCCACTAGCCTCCCACTGGTAAGTTTCAGCCCTAGCTTCACCTGGTGTGTGTGTGTGTGTGTGTATATTGTGATTAGAGTATATTGTGTGTTTGTTATTTGATTTGGTGTCAATTACATTCTATTCTCTGTGAAATTCGTACTATGTCTGTTGTGAAATCTTGAATGTTTGGAGTGACTCTGGTGTGTATGGCTCCATGGGTTGTACATTTTTATAAAGGAAAAGAAGAGAAATTAAAATATTATTTTTGTACTTGACCACTGTCTCTGGCTGATCCTTGCACGAACCTGAGTGTCTTGTTAGCGAAAAATCATTAAATCTTTGGGTGTAAGTCTCATCGTGGCGTAGTCTGCTATTGGTCTGGGTCTAGCCCAGCTATATATATTCCTCCTGCCACACTTGATTTGATGTGTATTGCTTACATTGATGCAAAAATACAGCCGTTATAAGCTTTTCATTGAAAAACAGTGGTTTTCGTCCTCGATGCTTGAGGTTTAGACCTTTAGAATGATATATAGTTTGTCAAGATTAATGATGTTTTTTTACGTTAAATCTATTAACAAACATTACACTCGTGCTAAAAATAGCGCTTCAACCCGTGCACGCGCTCATGCAGCTTAAGGGTTTAACACAACACCAAGAAACCATGCAAGTATCAATTCTATCGAAATTTAGATGCGTTGTAAGATTGTACCCCTGTTTAAGGTGATATATTTCTTGCTGGCTCCAATGGTTATGTCTGGGAAAGTGTCGGATCGGACACGATCCTACCCTGCTTCCTTTCCCTTCTCCTCTGTCCTTCCTCTATTTCTATCCTTTCCATCCTCCTCTTTACTTTCCACTATTCTGTAAATACATGTATTCTTTATTTAGTCATATGTAATCGTAGTATTAGTATTTATTAAAACCATGATATCCACGTTTTGATTGTCATTGTTTTGCTCACAGAACACGAGTCCCTTTAATGTCAGATCTAAGCTACGAGCTCTTATAAGCATCGTTGAATGCTTTAATTAATACCATAACTCGGAAAGTTTGTCCTTTGTGGCCAGAGGGATAAACTTCCCGAAAATTGGGTAGGAAGAATAGACCTAGTGAGTGGATAAAGAATTACAGCTCGTTCTTTAAACGGAACGGAGAGGAATTTTGAATCAGCTCCATAGAGGTTATTCTGTGATTATTTAATATAGATATATCTGTAGTTAATTACAATAAATTGTTGTTAACTATATATATATATATATTATATATTGCATAAATACCGAGGCTAGGTATTCCCATTTTGGGTGATTTTGGAGATTTGTGATTAGATTATAACCCATTATGATTAATCATAAATCCCTAAATATTAATACCCACAATTCCCTATTGAGCTAATTTTTAATTTAAATATATATGTAACCCTAAGACGCTACATATTTTTGGTGGAGAAAATATCGAGCACATTCTAAACTCTGTTTTGTGAGCAACTTTGTCAATTTTATGCGTATATCATTTGTGTTAATTGTTGTCTTGTATGCGCGCTTCAGTGAGACAAGTCGCAATCGCGAACTCACGTATCTGTAACTGAAAAGCCCAAAGCTCATTTCAGTTAGTCCTATGTTAACAGCGTCTATTTTGGTCAAACATTTTGGTCACTGTTAATTGTTAAAAAGAAACTGCATTTCATAATATTAAAACTGTCTCTGTAAAGGGAAAGAAACTTCTTTTGCAGAACATTTTAATATTATCAATTCCACCTGTTAGAACGAAGAAATCTTCTTTCAGCGTGATGATAAATTCCACCTGTTAGAACGAAGAAGTCTTCTTTCAGCGTGATGATAAATTCCACCTGTTAGAACGAAGAAGTCTTCTTTCAGCGTGATGATATAATGATTTGAGCGTGTTCCTCTTATTCGTTTTGTAAAAGGCCTTATCAATCGCCAGATTTGAAATATTGCGTGTCCCAATATTATTCAACTGAGCGATCTCACCCCCTTAGGTGGAGTTTTGGCATAGCTAACCAGATTGCACACCTTGCACAAATCAACCAGAAAAAAACTGCTGGCCAGTATCTGCTTGATGTGTGAATGGGAGTATTTTATTTTAACCTTGATCACGTTAAAATTTGTTGCAGAGAAAATACTCTGTTCTACATTTGTGTGTATATGCGGTAAATAAATCCGGCCACACACTCTGTGCTTCAAATTGGCACAAAGGAAATTTGGAAACAAATTCCCTTCACACTTGTGATTGCAGTTAAATCGCTGCGTTAGGAAGCTAGACCCTCCCCATTGTCGGACGCTCAAGCTTCAAACCATCTAATTTGTGGGTAATGTAATACCTCAGAGTAACACAAGGGGGCAGCCCGCTAGGTGTGCTGCACCTCTCAAATTACCCACGCCTGACTCCACTACGCCATCTTGTGGACGTCTGCAGATGTGTTCCTTATTAAACTCTCTCAAGCGAACTCTTGTTATTTTGTTTACTATTATAATTATTTTCATTTATTTCCTGTTATTGCTATTGTTTGATACCATTCGATCTTTCGGATTCAATGACTTCTCACACTTATTTAAATTTGGTTTAACCCTTTAAGACCTAAGGGTATTTTTACAATAAATTTTCCGCCTGGTTTTATTTACTAAAAAAGCTTGTAAAACATCAACCCTGTTGTGCACAGACAATTGGCACACCTCTTTTTTTTCAAGACAAGTTGCACTATCAGTATATGTGTGTTGCATTGATTTCACCTGAATGTAAAATAAGTTAAGGGACCATAAAGACAAATGAAAAAATAAAACGGAAATTGAATCACTCAAATATTTATTGAAAACACACACAAATAAATTAAAGCTAAGCATATTTCCTCTGGAAAACTGTTTGTTCAAGTCTTTGGAGTCCTGGATCTCAGGAATAAACATTAGAACTTATACAGAACCAAAACTATTTACATTTTTCCAAAAAAAGTCCAGGCGTTTTTGGCCTCTTTGGATTTTGGACACTGGTGCCAAGCCTCAAAACAGTTCCTATCAGGAACTTCTCCTCAAACTTTCTCCTCAAACTTTCTCCACAAAACAACTCAAAACTGCAGCGCGTCTCTCTCTCTATCTCCTCAATACTAGCCGTGCGTCTCTCTCTATCCACAATAACAGAGCTGTGGTTCATGCGTAATGACGCACACCAACGTGGATGACGGATCAGCCTGTCATTGGTCAAACCCTCATCCAAAATGGCAGCTAGCATCGCGCTAGCAGCAAAAATGACGGAAAATTTATAAATTATGGACATCAAGTGGATAAATCTTGGATGTAAGCGTTTTGATTTATTGCTGAACAACTCCAAAAAGATGCACATGTTCCAGGCTGGATAGAAAACCTTCTGTAAAGGCTACAAAGACACCAAAGACACCCCAGTGATGGCTAGCTCGTTAGCTTTCTGCTGGAAAAAACGGTAAGAAAATCAATAAAAGTTTCATTAAATAATATAGATATTTATCGGAGGTGCCATGTGACGTCGTGGGCGATGCCGTCGGGCTCTGAGGGTTAAACAAAGTTTGAATTTGAATTTAAATTAAGTTCTCCTTTCAGCCAGTGATGCTACCTAAGGGGAATAAGCCCCTTTTGTGACATTTTCTGCTAAGTCAGTTTCCCTTTCTTTCTCATTGTTTCAATTTGAGTTATTTTTGCTTGTCTGTTCTTTTCTTTCCTTTATTTTTTTTTTCAATTGGTTTCTTCCATTTCATACCAGTCTGATACCCTGCACTTATTTAAATTTTGGTTTAAACAAGTTTGAACCTGAATGTAAATTAAGCCTTCTCTTTTCAGCCTGCGACAGCCACTTATCAGTAGCACGCCCCCTGCTGGGCACTCTCATAAGTGGGCTTTCCTCTCTCTCTTCTCCTTTGGCTCCATTTCTGAATAGATTAATTTAATTAATTCTATTTCTCCCTTTTTCAAGGTAGTTCTGATAATTACCAACATTATCATCATTTTATGTTTTAGTACTATTTATTGAATAGTCTTTTACCTCACTCACTTTACAGAATTATTTGAACTTGGTTCAAACAAGTTTAAGCTTAAGCTGATGTCACGTTTTCCTTGTTAGCCATTTATATATTCACAGGTAGTACCTCCCCTAGTGCTTGTGGCGAATTTCCGGTTGTCTTCTGGCTGGGTTCCGGTGAGTGGAGTCACCTGGCCTGCGTAACTGACACCGGTCGTGTGTGAATCGCAGACACCTCTGTCTCCGTACCATTGGCGGCGGCACGCAGCAGACTAAGCATTTCGGGCACTCCAGGGAGAAGTCAACGAGTCCAACTGAACCGCTCAAGGGCATTTTGGTTAATTACTCTGATCCTCCGTTTGGACTCCAAAGGGATTTCAGAGGAAACCCAATTTCAACCCTTCAGTCTGGCCGTTGACCAAACTTACCTGAGTGCTGCCCAGTCATGCTAAAAGTCACACGCTGTTTGAGTGGGCGCACCGTGGTACCAAGGGACGAGGATCTGGGGACACCGCGGTCGAGTGTCCAGGGACCGCCGGCGAGATTGACCTCACCATCGGTTCTCACCTGAAGCGACCCCGATTCACCCCAGGCATAGTAAGTTAAATAAGCCCATTCACTTATTGCAAGCCCTAGAATATACATATTCCCGGTCACTTAAGTGTTTGGCCACACCTTTTTTTTTGTAAGCCATACCTTTCCCCTAGGCTTTATAGCTCAACAGCGCCCCCCTCACTCGTTTGCCCTGTCGTAAACCCTAGCATTGGTATTAAGCTTAGAGCCTTTCCATATCTATCTCTTCTCATGTTCTCATTTTGTTTTATTTCGTGCCTTCTTGGTATTCTTGGTTATTTTGCGCTTTTCTACTCTACCGTTCTGTTGTTTTGTTTCTTCCAGTTCACCTAAAGACAGAACCTATGAGAGCCATCAAGGAAAGCTGAATAATAGATTGACGATCAGCAGCCAGTGTCAGTAAATGACCCACTAGGCTACCGCACTGTCAAAATTGTTATTTAAATCTAACACTCACCCACACAAATCGGCCCCACCTGGCCGCTCACGGCCAAGACAACAGGTGCACGGCCTAGATTCCACTAACTGTCTGCACCAGTTAGTCCAAAATTGCACACACAATTAAATAGTCACATATGGCTATAAGCACTACACCCTATACGGACTTGCATTGGCCTCTTTTGTGTTGTCTCTCTCTTGCCCACAGTAAGCGGTGCGTCCCGTTTATCCAGCCCCACCGCCACTGGGATCACGTCGAGACCTGATCGAGCACCAGGACGACTGCGTTCCTGCCTAAAGCCACGGTGACCTGCAGCCCCTGAGCCAAGAACGGCAGCGTTGAAGCTCCATGCTGAGGAGGCCCGTATGAACCAGGACCACGCGCAGAGTCGACTAGATCAGCTACTCCTCGAGACCCAGGACCGACGCGGACGGAAGGAGGGAACGAACCTACCACTTCGGGAGGAAGTTGACAGACTCCAAAATGCCCTGGCAGAACTTCGTGTAGAGACAAGAACAGAGAGCGGTTGGAGAAAGAATCTGAAGAGGAACCAAAAGAAAAACTCCAACGAGGTGAAGCTCTCCAAACAAGAGCAAAGATTGAACTGAAAGAAAGAGACAGCAAGGCCAAAGCTTGTGAAAGCCCACTGCCCAAGTTGTCACCAGCCAGCAGCCAAGAGCCCCCACCAGCAGCAAAGGGGGTGGGAGCCAATCCAGAGAATCGTGCTCAGGCACATCATGGCTTCCCAAGAACTCTACAAGCTGGCCAGAAACATACCAACCTTCACCCCAAACCCTGCAGGATATGAACTTTCACTTGCAACCTGAGACCGTAAAGCTGGACTACCAACAGCTACGGGACTGCCGACCAAAAAGACTGTTTCTGAAAAGACTGTGAGAAATCCAATGGTTTGCCTTGTCTCTGATCACCGTTCAGAGCTGGCTCCAGGGGGCGCCCTGCAACAACACAGTGACAGACGTTGTAACCGTCAAGACCGTTCCAAGCCAGCAGAGAGCAGCGCATCCGGCATGGTGCCTGTCTTAAGCACCTGTCTAAGCACTCTGAAAGACTCTGAGACAAGCCACGTCTGAGCACTCACCAAAGCCAGATGGTGCAGCTTCGTCTGAGTCAGCAGAGATCCTGAGGATTCTGAAAGAACTTCTCGCAAGGGAGACAAGAAGGACAGGCCAGACACCTTACAACTGTGACCAAGACCGGCACCCAACGTCCTTCCTGACTGCTCTCCGACTGAACCAAGCACTGCACAAGCCACAGTCCAAAGATCCAGAGACTTCACCACCAAGTGACAGCGTCGCTCAACCCCCTTAGCTGACAGCTGCACTTCCTGAACAATCGAACTCTGAAATCCAAAAATGTGAGTTAAATGTGCAGTCACACAGCCAAAATGAGATCCAACTTGAACAGATAGCTCCCATCCAGCTAACGATGGGCCTAATGAGTCTGGTACACCCAGTGTACATCTAACCAATGGACACGAACCCCTTTCTCTTCGGCAAAGATCTGCTAAATCGTTTTGAGCCCCTACTAGACTTCAAACAGCTAAAGATTTGGGCTCAAGTACGAGAACATCTGCCTCTCCAGCCACTCAGATCACCTGAGCCAGACTGTTAGGTCACGAGAAATCTTGCAACCAGCCGCGAGAACACTGTCTCAGCATCAGAGCAAAGTTCAAGCTCGCTACTCTGCACTTTTCAACTCACCACAGACTCTGACTTTCACTGCCCCAAGGTCATGACCGACCTCCAGCTGAATGATGTAACAACCACAGACATCGTAATCTCGCTATGGGCAGACAACTCAGCCATCAGTCTCGCACTGTTCAAAGCCCTCATGAAAGACACATCCAACCTTCCATCTGCAAGCAAGTGCACCCACTGCCCATTGGACTCCTGCCTAACAACCTTGGTAACTGTCAAGGGCACCTGCACTTTGAACTTGAAATGGAACGATCTGTGCCTCACACACCACATCCTGGTCCTTCAAGATCCACTGCATAACATCTACATAGAAGCAGACCCCTTGATTCGCCTCAAGGCTCATGTGGACTTTACAAATGAGGTAATGTGAGCCCCACTGACATCATGTGGCATCATCTGACATGTGGTTCCTGCCAAGCCTGAAAACCTCCTGCCAGGCCAGACCATTCAAAGAGTCTGTACTTTAATCAACGAACAGGATACTGCAGCACCAGCTGTCTTTCACCTTCTGCAACCGACAGCGTACTTTCACAAGGTGCCCAATCGGCTATGCCAACTCACCAGCCGAGTTTAACATCTTCCGAAACGAAGCATGCCCAACACCTGTTCGACGCGTGTGATGACATCACAAGAACACACGACATGACTGTCCACCGGGAAAAGGTGACAGGACACTCAAGGCAACCCGGCCTTGACAAAGACTTGAATGACCAAACTGATTCCCTGGCCAAGACTGGCACACTTCACGGCAATCCATGGTCACCTCCCACCCACGCAACCACCCGTGATGGTGCTGCGATAACCCTCAGCAAACTGACTATTCCTGCGACGATTCCAACATCACAGCCGCTTACGCTGGCTCTACAATTTCCATAAATGACACAGCTGACATGCAAGCCTCTGACACTGCCATAAAAGCTATGAGTAACCACCTCTCAGACCCCTCCAACCACCCTGTCACGATGTCTGACTTTACCGCTACCACAGGCCTCAGACGACCGCATGACGGCAAACACATGCTGCGTGAGAAAACAAACATTCTGGGGTATGCCTCTGACGCCCTCACAGCGCTAAAGCTTGTGATGCCACAGTGTCAAAAGGGGGGTAATGCTAAATGTATGCCCACAACGCACCAGTTTCCTATGCCAGTTCTCCAAGTGAGTAGAATGTTTTTGAGCACCCAACGACACCAAGTTGAACGAACCAATCGAGCTGGGGCCAGCATGCTGAGAAAGTATGTGTCTGCCAACCAGAAAGACTGGGATGTGAAACGTCCGTTGGTGCTCATGACCATCAGAGCCACCCCGAATGAATCAACTCATGTGTCTACTTTTGAACTTGTGACTGGGTGTCAGACGACCCTGCTGCATCAAACAAGAGACTCTAGCTTTGTCAGAACTTACACTGCTCACCAGCACATTGACAAACTACACCTGAAGTGGCTCAGACAGCTGTTGAACCATGAGAGCAGCTGGAGAGATCAAGCTCAGGACCCATGCAGAACTGTCACTATGGCAAACGCCAAGTACTAGACAAGCCACTGGGCGAAGCCATGGAAGACTGCGCGTCCAACCTGCGCACACCACAGGATGTCCCACAGCCGTCGACAACAACGACCTCTGCCAAACCCTTCACGCAGGTGTCAAGCGGAGGCTGCACAAGGACAGCTGGACACTACTATCTCAGGGTCACAGGAGCTGCTGACACCAGCAAAATAGCCCCTAAACAGGACTCACCAGATGAGTACTGCAAAGGACAAGCTTCCAACTCCTTGCCACACAGAGCTCAGGCAAGCTCACAACAGCACTGCCACAAGAAGCAGAGCAGAACTCCGATCCTTCGGACGTCTTGTGACTGAGAGGCTAACAACTACCCGCTTCCCTCTTGTCACCAGCACTAGGTCAGTCTGAAACCCTCTTCAGGCCACACAGACCCCTTACCACTTCCTGAGACCACAAGCAGAAACCTGCGCCACACAGACAGACTTCAGGATGACGTGTGACGCACCCTCATGGCACCTGCTGCATCGACACCTGTTGCACAAGGTCAGAGACCTGAACTTGGCTACTGCCTGCCTTATCTGCCGTGGAGCGACCATCACTCTAGGGGACACAAACAACCAGAGTGTGTGGATTCACGTACCAAAGGGTGCCATCCTCCACCTTGATGATCTGGCATCGTAATACCTCCCAAGTGAAGAGTACTGGTCAGAGCTGGAAACCCCATCCTTCTTCAAGAATTACAACTTCACTCTAGATCCAGAACTGGAACTAAAGATTGAGAAAGGGGGTCCTAGCCAATTGACATCACTCTCATCGACACAGCTCTTTACCTTGCTACAGCATCATGCCACACCCTGACACTGGGCCTGGCTTTCATCCTAGTCAAGAGGGTCCACGAGATGCGAGAGTCCATGACCAAGAACACGGCCTCTCTCCTCCTGGGATTCAAACGAAACCCACGGAAGGGAGGTACCAAGACAGAGACAATGCCAAATCTCATCAAGATGGACTCTCAGCCTGAGGAACCAAAGGCTGAGAACAATTAGAAACCACCTGTCATCCGACCATCATGATCCCACTCGACCACCATCCGATCAAAACGACAACTGCCATCCGACGAGGTCAACCGGACGTCGTCACATGGCAAAGGGGGAGCTGTAGCGTCTGGAGTCTCTCTGTCTCTCTCTCTCCGTTTCTTTTTCATGGGATCAAAGTGATGCGAAACAGCAGGGATGCCTTTCGCTACCCAGCTCTGCAGGGAAATCAGATCCCGGCACCCATAAGTCTGGGGTGAATGGCCCTCAATGCCAGGCTGACGACCCTCCAGAGAATGGCCAGGCCTACAACAATTGCTCTGGGGGGAACTTCAAAAGATCCCTATCACACACACACACACACACACACACACCCCGGGCCACTAGCTCACACCTGCAGAGGGGCCGAGAACTGACCTCCACATACATAGACAGCCTGTGCCATGTGGCTTGAACTATTTTAATTAAACCATCCCAGAAATATATGTGATGACCCCTTTTGTTGTATGTATGTTGACCACAAAGTATATATTTATGCATTTGTGTGATGTTAATCTTAAATGCTCAAGATGGCTCTGTAAAAGAGATACACCGTCTTTCATGCATTTAAACTAGCATGTTTGGTGTCTATCCGTTCCTCTTTCTCTGCCTTAGCCAATTATGTAAAAAGTATGATTATGACATGTACCGTTAATATGCTTAGCCCTTTTGGAGCAAAACCTCACTCGTTGTGGTTGCCAGCATTAACATTCCAGTGAGTGATAAAAGTCCAAACAAAGGAACTTTCCCGCCTCCAATCCACATCTACGATTGGTCATCTCAGAGAAGGTGGGCGGAGGTTAGTGGACTTTAAAGTACAGTAACTCGAGCACACCCGCGCTCAGTCAACCTGCAAGGACCCCGACGAGACAAATTTCCTTTTCCTCCCATCTCATCAGCGCGGCTCGCGGGCTTCGACCTGCGAGCCGGCGCGGTCCAGCCAAGCTGATGTTTCCTTGAAGATCGACGCGCTCCGCGACGCAGTCAGCGGCGCGTTTCACCAGACCGAGGAACTTAGCCGGACGAGATGAACTTTCTCTTTCAAGACGCGCCCTTCCCAAACACCTTTAAAAGTCCCGCGGACCAACGAAGCTCTGGAAGAACCAAACAGAGAGAGCGCGTCAGCGCACGGAAACTCTGAGAAACGCTAACGCACGCATCTTGCTTAACACAACACCAAGAAACCATGCAAGTATCAATTCTATCGAAATTTAGATGCGTTGTAAGATTGTACCCCTGTTTAAGGTGATATATTTCTTGCTGGCTCCAATGGTTATGTCTGGGAAAGTGTCGGATCGGACACGATCCTACCCTGCTTCCTTTCCCTTCTCCTCTGTCCTTCCTTTATTTCTATCCTTTCCATCCTCCTCTTTACTTTCCTCTATTCTGTAAATACATGTATTCTTTATTTAGTCATATGTAATCGTAGTATTAGTCTTTATTAAAACCATGATATCCACGTTTTGATTGTCATTGTTTTGCTCACAGAACACGAGTCCCTTTAATGTCAGATCTAAGCTACGAGCTCTTATAAGCATCGTTGAATGCTTTAATTAATACCATAACTCGGAAAGTTTGTCCTTTGTGGCCAGAGGGATAAACTTCCCGAAAATTGGGTAGGAAGAATAGACCTAGTGAGTGGATAAAGAATTACAGCTCGTTCTTTAAACGGAATGGAGAGGAATTTTGAATCAGCTCCATAGAGGTTATTCTGTGATTATTTAATATAGATATATCTGTAGTTAATTACAATAAATTGTTGTTAACTATATATATATATATATTATATATTGCATAAATACCGAGGTTAGGTATTCCCATTTTGGGTGATTTTGGAGATTTGTGATTAGATTATAACCCATTATGATTAATCATAAATCCCTAAATATTAATACCCACAATTCCCTATTGAGCTAATTTTTAATTTAAATATATATGTAACCCTAAGACGCTACAGTGGTTTGAAAATAACCCACGTTTTATAAATGTGTGCCTCCCACCATACTCGCCCTTCCATACAGTTTTTCTTGATTGCTTTGACCTGGTTAAAGAAACTAGGATCCACTCAGTTTTCATCATCACTATCTCAGCAGAGCAGAAGACACGTCTTGCAAATGTGTTCACCCTTTCTCATTGGATTTACACATTTTCCCCACCCTTTTGCAAAACAGTTAACACGGATGTCATTCAAGCAGTCCAAACTCCATTGTTTTAGCTATGGTAACCAAACAGAAACCATTTATTCCTAACTATTAGAAACTACCTAGATCAGTATGAAATCACTGAAGCAACTGTTTGACACTCCTTTACAAAAATCTTCAATTAGCAATCAGTCTGCAGGCCTTATAAAAAAAAGGTGCCACGTCTGTGTTGTTCTTTACCAGCATGGATGGAGGAGGTCTAAGGCAGATGAGAGTGAGAGGAAGAGGTAGAGGGGTCCAAGGAAGAGGAGTCTGTGTGCGAGGTGGATGACATATTCCCCATGTTTCAATCCCATAGAGGAGTTCTTCAGTGCTTGGAGGTGGAAGGTTTATGATCACCATCCCTATGAGCAAATGCCCTTGCTGAATGCAATGACTGCTGCTGCCCAAGAAATAGGTACAGAGGAATGTCAAGGTTGGATAAGGCATGCAAGAAGATTTTTCCTTGGGTGCATTGCAAGAGAGGATATTGTGGCCCCATCATCACGACAGAAGAGACTGAGTATCAATAGTGGCTATGACTTATACTGCAATAGACTTTACTGTATTTTGGTTTACATGTATTCTCTGTAATATTTACAGTATTTCAGTTTTCAGACACGGTTTGAAAAAAAATTAATGTCATGGAATCAATAAAAAATGCATCAAAGCATTTCTTATTCTGGATCCAATTCTTTGCAAAAAGGCAAATTTGACACAGCCTATATAGAAAGACAACAAATGTGACTGGCAATAGGCTACAATGACAAGCAATGGTGCACTAAGTTCTGTATTTTGTATTTTGTTGTCAATTGTGTAATGATTGACTGAAAGAGTTCATATACTTGTGTGCAAGTTGTGTTGTTTGAAGGCAAAATTTGCTTTTGTTGAATATTTTAAATGTTTCGGTGCGGTTACAGCCTTTTGCAAACAAAATGTGTCATTTTGACCATGAGTGCCACTGTTTAGGCCTGTGTGTTAACTAATTTGAAAATATGAAGTTTGAGCTGACGGCTGCATCAAAGCAATCAAGAAAAACTGTAATCCCATTGAAGAATTTTTTTCTGCACGGAGGTGGAAGGTCTATGACAGAAATCCTTATGCACAGGAAAATCTCCTTCAGTCAATGTATGCAGCATGTGACAACATTGGAGTGGAAGCAATTCAAGGTTGGATTTGGCATGCTAAAGGATTCTTTCCCCGTTGTTTAGCAAGGGACAGGATTGCCTGTGACGTTGATGAGGTCCTGTGGCCTGACCATGCCCAGAGGTATGTGACTGAGGCAGAATGATTTCAAGACATTGCTTACTATCGATCTGTTGCATATTTAGTTTGTATTCTGTCCTGGCAATAGTGTTCTGAACCAAGCGCTGACAGATAGCTAACAGAAATAAAGCTCCATCACACGTTCTTCTTTTGTGCTTATGTGATGCACACTTTACTTTACTGTAAAACTGAGAGAAGCATCGAACATCAGGGAAAACAGCTAGTGTGTGAGTTCTGTTTACATTTTCCTCATTTGATCTGTAGTTCAGCTGTTCTTTAGAACGCTGTCTGTTTGCTGTAGTTGGCTGTTTGTTGTAGTCTGGTTTGTTATTGTTTGACCTCGTGCGAACTAACGCGTTTCACTGGGAGTAGCCAGCTGTATTCAATAACGACATTTAATGTGAGTATAAATTGAGTAGTACTCCGCGGCAGCGGAAGCGGCAGCCCTCGTGTGAAGACCGAAGAGTGTAAAGACCATTCGACTCTACTCTGCGCGACTCCACTCGAGCAAGGACACCGACAAGGCACTTGAGTATAGCTATATATATATACTTTGTCCACTTTTGTGTTTTTGCTTGTTTTCATCTGCTAATTTCTCTGACCCGTATTCACAATGTGCTTCCAAATCTCTACTATTATCACACACACCCGTAAATCACGCTCTGTACATTCTAGACGCCGTAATCCTACTAATCTGCGTAGTGTACCCATTTCCTCTGCTACATTAATGTCCATTCCAATTGGTCTCTGGAATTGCCAGTCTGCTGTAAACAAAGCAGACTTTATTTCATCTATTTCCACTCATTCACATCTCAGTCTCATGGCTCTAACTGAAACCTGTATCAAACCAGAAGACACTGCCACTCCTGCGGCCCTCTCAAATAATTTCGCTTTTTCACACACCTCTCGCCAGATTGGGAGGGGCGGAGGTACTGGTCTGCTCATCTCAAAGGATTGGAAATTTGAGCCCATTCCTTCTCTATCTGGCAACTGCTCATTTGAATCGCACTCAATCACTGTCACTCACCCTGCTAAAATCCATGTTGTAGTTATTTATCGTCCTCCAGGTCAACTGGGTAACTTCCTGGAGGAATTGGATATGTTACTCTCTCACTTCCCTGAGGATGGCACTCCTCTGGTACTGCTCGGTGACTTCAACATCCACCTTGATAAACCCCAGGCTGCAGACTTCACCACTCTTCTGACCTCATTTGATCTTAAGCGAGTATCTACTACAGCTACTCATAAATCAGGTAACCATCTTGATCTTATCTACACACGCTACTGCTCCACAGACGTCACTTTAGTTACTCCTTTACACACCTCAGATCACTTTCTCATCACTCTTAACCTCCTACTAACTCCTAACACAACACACACTCCTCCGCTGATTACCTTTCGGCGTAATCTACGCTCACTCTCTCCCTCCCGTCTATCCACTATGGTTTCATCCTCACTCCCTCCACCTGCTCAGTTCTCAGCACTGGACACTAACAGTGCTACAGACACTCTTTGCTCCACTCTAACATCTTGCTTAGACAACTTCTGTCCCGTTTCATCCAGGCCAGCCCGCACCACTCCCTCTGCCCCCTGGCTGTCTGATGTTCTCCGCGAACATCGCTCTGGGCTCCGGGCGGCAGAGAGGAAGTGGCGCAAAACTAAAAACACTACTGACCTGACCCTGTATCAGTCTCTTCTCGCTTCTTTCTCTAGTAACGTCTCCACTGCTAAAACTACATACTATCACAACAAAATACACAACTGCTCTGACTCTCGTGCACTCTTCAGAACGTTCTCTTCGCTCCTCTGTCCTCCTCCTCCCCCTCCTTCATCAACTCTTACAGCTGATGACTTTGCATCATTTTTCACACAAAAAACCTCCTCCATCAGCAGCCAATTCTCCGCACCACAAACCGACACGCACATCTCAACAACCATAACACATACACTCCCCTCCTTCTCTCTGCTCTCTGAAGCTGAAGTCTCCAAACTCATCCTTTCCAACCACCCCACTACCTGTCCGCTTGACCCTATCCCCACTCACCTCCTTCAGGCCATTTCTTCTTCTGTCACTCCTGCACTCACTCACATTGTCAACACCTCTCTTCACACCGGGACCTTCCCCACAGCATTTAAGCAGGCTCGGGTAACCCCACTGCTTAAGAAACACTCTATGAACCCAGCACTTTTAGAAAACTACAGACCGGTATCCCTTCTGCCTTTCATTGCAAAGACACTCGAGCGAGTTGTTTTTAACCAGCTCTCTACGTTTCTTGAACAGAACAACCTCCTGGATATCAACCAATCAGGCTTCAAAAGCGGCCACTCAACTGAGACTGCCCTGCTCTCGGTTACGGAGGCACTGAGGCAGGCAAGAGCGGCTTCCAGATCCACAGTACTTATCTTACTGGATTTGTCTGCTGCTTTTGACACAGTTAACCACCAGATCCTCCTGTCAACTCTCATGAAGATGGGCATCTCAGGAACTGCTCTCCAGTGGCTCAAGTCTTACCTCTCAGGTAGGTCCTTCAGGGTGTCATGGAGAGGTGAAGTGTCTAAGTCACATCATCTAGCCACTGGAGTTCCACAGGGCTCAGTGCTTGGACCACTTCTCTTCTCCATCTACATGTCATCACTGGGATCGGTCATTCAGAAACATGGCTTTTCCTATCACTGCTATGCAGACGACACTCAACTCTACTTCTCATTTCAACCAGATGATCCCACGGTTGGTGTTCGTATTGCTGCCTGCCTAACAGACATTTCTGCCTGGATGAAGGAGCATCACCTGCAACTCAACCTTGCAAAGACTGAACTGCTTGTGGTCTCAGCCAACCCAGCACTTCATCACAATCTCTCCATTCAGCTAGGATCATCAACCATAACTCCGTCCAGGACAGCCAGGAATCTTGGAGTTGTGATTGATGATCAGCTAAAATTCACTGACCACATTACTGCAACAACCCGGTCCTGCAGATTTGCATTATACAACATTAGGAAGATTAGACCCTTCCTATCTGAGCTGACCACACAACTCTTGGTCCAAGCTCTTGTTCTCTCCAGACTGGACTACTGTAATGCTCTTCTAGCAGGCCTTCCTTCATGCACTATCAAACCCTTGCAACTGATCCAGAATGCAGCGGCGAGGGTGATCTTTAACGAGCCGAAGAGAGCGCACGTCACGCCTCTCTTCATCAGACTCCACTGGCTACCAATAGCCGCTCGCATCAAATTCAAGGCACTGGTACTCGCCTTCAAAGCAACCACTGGCTCTGCACCAATTTACCTTAACTCGCTTGTTCAGACATACACACCCTCCAGGAGTTTGCGTTCTACCAGTGAACGACGCCTTGTGGTGCCATACCAGAGAGGCATGAAATCACTGTCACGGACCTTTTCCTGGACTGCCCCCACCTGGTGGAATGACCTGCCTATCTCAATTCGAGCAGCAGAGTCTGTAGCCATTTTAAAAAAACATCTAAAGACGCATCTCTTCCAGCAGCACCTGACCAATCAAGAATAGCACTTATCATTCTATTCATTGTCTGTGTCTAATTTATTTAAAAAAAAAAAAAAAAAAAAAAAATTCCTGTGTGTTCTGTGTTAGATTAACTGAGACTTGTTACAGCACTTGCATACTGTAGCCTCTGACTGTTGTAGTTGCTTCTATTGCTCTCATTTGTAAGTCGCTTTGGATAAAAGCGTCTGCTAAATGACTAAATGTAAATGTAATGTAAATGTAAAACTGAAAGAAACACAAATATACAAATTACTAAATGGTTCACAAAATATAATGGATATTTTCCTCATTCACAAACATCCACGTACACATTTAAACAACAAAATAAACAACCGATATATTTATATCAAAAAACACATGCTTGAAGAAAAATAGATCGTACAGCTCCATTAGCATATTAGCCGTTAGAGCACGCTAGCTTTCAGCATTAAACATCGATCTCTAAGCCTCTCAATAACGACCAGCTTTAACTTAACTAACACAATAATACTACAGTTGTTTTTAATATGAAATTTATAACTTACGGTCGTATCTACTCCAAGGATTAGACAGCAAACAACGACGTGCTTCTAAACACAGGTCACCGAAAACGAGAGTCTTCTTCTACTGCTTTACGAGCTTCCTGTTGCGTTCTAATGAGCAGTGTAATAACATTTTCCGCCACTAGGTGTCACACAAGGGCTACTTAAACAAATCAAAATACCGCTTACAAACAGAAACTAACACTGCACAGAACAGTTTGTGACTACATTTTATGTGTGCAAGTACTTGATAATAAAAATAATTTCCCCCTGCTCTGCCCTGAGTGCAGTGTTTTGCATTTATCTCTGTAGTGTGTAATGACTGCTGTGTAGTGTTTATGCATTAGCTGGATGTGTGTGTTATTTGAAAACAGTGTTTGGTTTTGGGTAAAGATAACAGTTCTGAAGTAATTGTTTGATATAGTAAGACAAGTCAAAGATTTTGACAGTGTAGCTTAAGTTTGGTGATTTTGTGTTTAAGGTTTTGAGAAATCGAGAGAAACATTCAAAAAAAGGGTTTTAGCAATTGTGAAGTAATTGTTGTAAGTATATCGATTTAAGGGCTTATTGCCAGATACTGTTTTAATCTGACCACATCAAACTTCTGACCAATGAAAAATGCCATGTATGCTTTTGTTCTTTGTTGTGCTAAATTATCTTTTAATCACAGAATACCTGCAGCAAAAGTTCGCTCCTGTGTCCTGCCTCAAAAAGAGGAACAAGCGTTTGTTCTCATCGTCAATGACTGTTCTCGAAGTGTGAAGTATTCAATGGACGTTTTGCATATCAATGATAAAGTTCTCATGCAGGGCTGCAAGGACAACAAAGACTGAAAACTGATCAGCTGCTTTTGCAACAAGTCTGGATAAGAAGTCTGAAGAATAACATCTACATACAACAGAAAGCATATCTTCGTGGACAATGCCACCTTTGGACTCAATGATTGTGGCCAATGGTGCCAAATGGGGAAACTGTAAGGTTGAAAATAATCAAAGATATTTGAAATAGAACAAAATCATTTGCTTTACTGTTGGCAACCCTCGTTGTGCCCAAGATATTTGACATACATGGCTACATATTGCCAAAGCATTTCACAAAGCAAAACAAATACATACATAAAACACATTCACATTTATATTTATACATATATTAATATTATAAATCTGGACGTGTTCACTCAGTACATCTTAATTTGTGGCATTTATAGATATGCTGTGCAATGTAAGGGGAAGCAGGTCCTTCACCGAGTAAGATCTTCAGTTTTTCAGGATCATGGAGTGACTGGAAGTCAGGGATAATGTGTTGGATATGACTATACAGTGAGTCTCGTAGGGTGTGTATTTATCACAGTGGAGGAGGAAGTGTGCCTCCGTCTCCACTGCTCCTGATCTACACTCACTACAGATCCGCTCTTCTGTAGGCAGCCACGTCTTCTTATGACGCCCTCTCTCTATGGTGTGTGTGGTCCATCAGTCTGTACTTTGTTAATAATGCTGTGTGTTGTGTTCCTGACTGAGACAAGATAGTTAGCCAGACTGTACTCTCTGTTTAGACCCAGATAACATTGGAGACGGCTTTGCTCTTTGGTTTGATGTTTCCAATGCTGCATATATGTCTCTTTCTCATTTTTCATAATTTCTTTGATTTTTGCATGTTTTACAGGAGCAGTGGTATACACTTTGTTCATCAGTTATGACACCATTACACAAAGATGACTTTTCTGTGTTTGTAGGGCTTTAAAACGAAGATCATCTTCAGATCTTGAGTGTATGTGACCCAGAACTTTAAGGCTCTTTTTTAATTGTTAGATTAAGGGGAAGTCGGCCTAGCTCCGTCCTGCATGCATTGTTTGGTCTGTTTCTGTGGACGTGGAGGATGTTCCTACAGAACTCCACATGGAGATCTTCTACAGGGTGTTTGTCCCAGACCTTTTGGCTGTAGTTAGTCGCTGGACCCCAGACCTCACTTCCATACAGTGCAATGGGCAGAATGACGCTGTCAAAGATCTTTGTCCAGATTCTAATGGGGATGTTTATTTTAAATAATTTAATACGTATGTCGTGCAGGGCTCTGCGGGCTTTTGCAAGTAATGTTTTAATTGCTAATTTAAAGTTTCCAGTGGGTGTTAAAACCAGACAAAGAAAATTATAATGTAAAGTGTGTTGAATTGTGGTGTTGTTTACTGTAAATATATGTTTATGTTCCAGATTTCTGGGTTTCTTTGGGAATATCATGATCTTGGATTTTTGGAAGTTGACTTCTAAGGACCAGTCCTGGCAGTATTTAGTTAAGATGTCTAGGTTGTTCTGGAGACCTTCTGGTGTTTTAGACAGAATTAGTAAGTCATCTGCATACAGTAAATATTTGACTTCTGTGTCGAACAGTTGTAGTCCTGGACTCTCTGATTGGTCCAGTCGATCTGCCAGTTCATCAATATAAATGTTAAATAGAGTCGGGCCGAGGCAGCAGCCCTGTCTGACCCCTCGCTGTTGGGAAAAATATTCTGTTCTTCGTTGACCAATTTTTACTGCACATTTATTTTTGTTATACATGTTTTTAATTAAGTCATATGTTTTTCCCACAATACCACTTTGAATGATTTTATAAAACAATCCTTTAAGCCAAATGGAATCAAAAGCCTTCCTGAAATCGACGAAGCAAGCAAATATTTTTCTGTCTTTCTTTTGGTGTACATGTTGGTTTATTAATGTGTGTAGTGTGTGAATATGATCAGTGGTTCGATGTTTGGGGAGAAAGCAAATTTGAGATTTGCTGATGACATTGTGCTGCTTTAAGAAAGATGAAATCCGGGAGTTGATAATACAACAAAATACTTTTCCCAAATTGCTGGTTACACAGATTCCTCTGTAGTTATTAGGATCTGTTTTGTCTCCACTTTTAAAGATGGGAGAGATGAGCCCTGTATTCCAGACCTCTGGAAAAACACCTGAAGTCAGAATCAAGTTGAACAGTTTGAGTCAAGTCAAGTCAAGTCAAGTCAACTTTATTTATATAGCGCTTTTAACAATGTAGATTGTTTCAAAGCAGCTTTACAGTGTTAAACAGGAAAATAATGCAGCATAATTTTATTCAGCTGTATAGCCATTCTGGAAAAAACGCTGATGTCATCAGTTCATTTAAATTATCATACAGTGACAGTGTGGGCTTTAGATCAATAATTAGTTTATAATTTAAATAATTTAGTTTAAATGTTTTTTTTGGTTTATTAATTCGATTTATTTCGATGTTTAGTTGAAAGATTTAGTGTCCCCAACTGAGCACGCCAAGCCAGAGGCAAGGAAACCAAAACCCCATTAGGTGACCTAATGGAGAAAAATAAACCTTGGGAGAAACCAGGCTCAGTCAGGGTGTCAGTTCTCCTCTGGCCAATTAACAAACAGCGTATTATTATTATTATTATTATTCTGGCAGCTTTACAGCTCAGAGGTCATAATAGATCGGAATATTCGAGGTACCGGGGGCAACATGCTGGAGACGGGTTTATTGAGGATGATGTTGATTAAATAATTATTAAAGTGCAATATTCGAATGATCGGAGGCCACAACGCTGGAGACGGGTTTATTGAGGATGACATATCGATTTAAGTATTATTTAATTGTAATATTCGAACAATCGGAGTCAACACGCCGGAGACGGGTTTATTGAGATGCCGTGTCGATGAGGCAGTTGCAGGGGGAATCTAATCACGGTCTCTGCAGACACTTCGGGGTCCTGTGTTGGTCTTCTCTGGGCGCAGGTCCACCATCTGAACTGGATACGGGCCGGATCCAGCTGACTGCAGTAAACCTCGGGATAAAACAGAGAGACTATCATTAGCGTAGATGCCATTCTTTTGATGATGTAACGAGTACATCAGGTGTTATGGGAAGTGTTCCCGGTTCCGGCTGACCTAGTTAATGCAGCCTAACAATCACTTCATTGAAAAAGTGTTTTATGTGTATTGTTACTTTCTCCGCTTCGGCCATTCACAGCGGGGTGTAACAGCTCGTTAGTTCGCGTTCGGGCAATGATGAGTGAAACAAAGTTACCAATATATGCAGTTTTACTGATTCTTGCAGGGTGAAGTTGTCAGGTTTACAGTTCACAATAACTCCTGGGAGGATTGACTTGAACGAGCTAACAGAAAACAACAGAGAATCTTCCTTTTGCACAGCACAGCGGGAGAATATTTTCCATCACACGAGCACGCTCGATCTGAACTACCTTACCCATCAAGCATTTCGCTAAGGACTACAACACCCGTAAACAATGGTCTTAAAGCAATATCTCTTATTTCCCCTCTCCTGCAACACTACCCCCACTCTGGATGGTGATTAAACTTAACACCACTCCAGCACCATAACATGACTGGTACAAAATACATCACCACACATATTAACAAAGATATTGCCATGGATTCACAGTGTTAATAGAAGGCAGAAATACATTCAACATAATGTCTACCCATATTTCTCTTTTTTGTTCTTTTTTTTTTTTTTTCCCTCTTCCCCACAGTTCATAGACAGCTCCATTGCCAAAGCATACAGTCCATTCAGGCAACTCTGCTCAATGGAGGCACTAGCCAGCATTTCCAGACCCCACGTGATGGGGTAAACAGTCCATAAAGTAGAAGGATAGCACGGTGCTGGGAGGGGTTTAAGAGTTGCTTTGTAAAGTGGTCCTTGAGTAAATCAGTCCAAGCAAGACTAGTGAGGTAGTTATGTGACAGGCTTCACTCCCCACTACTGGCCTACAGAAGGAAAGACGTTAACAACAGCCACTGCATAAAACAAAATAAGTTAGGCTTAGTTAACCCTATACTGGCTTGTTTTCTTAACAACAAAATCCACCCAGGTTACAAAAGGAACACATATAAAGAATACTTTCCACAGATGACATGCATAATTTTTTTTTTTTTAATCAACAGTAGAACAATAACAAAATGTTAACAGAGTGTTCTTGCTCTCTCTCTCTCTCTTTTTTTTAAAAGTCATTAATAATCAATTAGTCCAGTCCCCAAACCTCCTTGGAGGTCTCCTGACTCGTTGCAGCCTACCCCTCATTTGGCCGTTAACAGTCCCTGTTGAATCCTGTTGCACCGTGCTACCTTCACTCCATTGAACATCCTCTGGGTCCTGCTCTAATATAGACACACCAGTGTCATCCAGGGGAGGCATACTGTCTGTGCCGCTGTAATTTTCCTCTGGGAAGAGACCAGACAGATCCAAGTCAAGTTAATTTCCATCGGCTTCCAGGTTTGGGGCAGGAACTTCCTGTGGTTGCCAAACTTCTGAGTCTTTAAACACCCAGCTGTTCTCCAGGGGTTGCCGGGAATGGTAAGGTTTGAGCTTATCATGGTGAACAACTTTTACTTTGGCCCTTGGGCTTCTCTGGACCCGGTACACTAAATCGTCCAGGTGTCCCAGGATAAAGTAAGGTCCATCATAATTGGGAAGAAACTTCCTGATCTTGTTTTTCACTCGTTTGGTTCCTTTTACAAGGTACCACACTGCATCACCGACCTTGTAGTGTGTCCTGGTAGCTCTTTTATCATAGTGCCTTTAAGAAAGCTCCACAGATTGGCCTAATGCATCCCTTGCAACCCGATGTGCCAACTCCAACCTTTCTGAACCACATATTGTGGGAATGTTTTAGTCAGTGTGTTGTTGGGGGGTTTTCCTGCGACCAGGTCAATGGGCTCCGTTATCTCCCGCCCAAAGAGCATCATGTTTGGGGTGAAACCAGTGGAACTGTGCTTTGTCACTCGATAAGCCATAACAGCATAAGGGACCATGAGGTCCCAATACCAATGGCATTGCTCCGAAGTTGTGGCTAGGATTTTCTGTAGCGTGGCGTTGAAGCACTCAACCTGCCCATCTGATTGAGGTCGGAAAGGTGTTGTACGTGTCTTATCAATGTCTAGCAACTCACACATTGTTTGGAAGACCTCTGATTCAAAATTGGTTCCTTGGTCACTGTGGAGTGTAAAAGGTGCTCCATAACGGCAGACCCATTCAGCTACTATAACCCCTGCTACAGTGACAGCCTGGTCATTCGGCAGGGGGTAAGCTTCCACCCATTTGGTGAAATAATCTTGCACCACAAGAATGTAACGATTGAAACGTTCTGTTTCATTCATGGGGCCCATCAAATCGACAGAAATCTTTTCCATAGGGGCACCCACCCGCACAGTGCCCATGGGTGCTTGGGGCCTCTTTAGCGGTCGAGCCTTTGCAGCACAGCTGGTACATGTGTGACACCAGAGTGAAACGTCTTCTCGCATCTTGTACCAATAATACCTTGTCTGCAGCCGGAACAGCGTACGCTCCACACCAAAATGTCCACCTACTGGCCCCTCGTGCATCTGGTGCATGACATCATCCCGGAAAACTCGCGGCAGAATAATCTGGGGATAAAACTCAGGGCCCTCCGTCGGGTAGAAGCGTCGTACCAGAATGCCTTCTTTTAGCCTCTGCCACTGGCTCCAGTAGGCCGGCCCGCAGGGTGCCGGCCCGCAGGGTGACACATCTTCCCAGGAGGGTCGCTCCTCGCCATTCTCCATTCACCTTTTAATGGGAGAAATATCAGAGTCAGCAGCTTGGGCACAGCACAGTTCCTCAGTGGTCCACCCAACAAATGGAGCAGAGCTTGTGGTAAGGATGGGTTGTACTACCCCCACTAGACAAGACTGTGGAGTAACAGTTCCAGGTGCATTCTTTTCAGGTCCGTTGGAAAGGTCACACTGGATGGCCCTGTGTTGGATCTTGGGACAACTTAAAGAAGATTCTTCAATGTTGCATGGGCAAGTTGAACGGCATGGCCTGCGGGACAGCACGTCTGCATTTCCATGACAGCGCCCAGGACGATGCACAACCCTGAAGTCATACTCCCCCAGCTTTTCAAGCCACCGGGCTAACTGTCCTTCTGGTTCCTTCATCCTTATTAGCCACTGTAGAGTGCTATGGTCTGTGCGCACTGTAAAATGTTTGCCCAGCAGGTATTGACGGAACCGTGCTGTGAACTCTACCACTGCCAGCAGCTCCTTCCGAGTTGTGCAGTAATTCTGTTCGGTTGGAGTCAAACTCCGACTACCATATGCCAATACACGTTCCTCCCCCTTTTGGATTTGGGACAACACAGCCCTGATTCCAAAGTTGCTGGCATCGGTGTCAAGAATAAGATCACCACTGTCCATAGGGTAACCCAGAATAGGGGCCGTGGTGAGTAGCTCCTTCAGCTCATCAAAGGCCAGCTGACACTCTGGAGTCCAGTGGAATCGAGCATGTTTCCTGAGAAGATTGTGAAGAGGTTTGGCAACTGTGGCGAAGTCTTTGACAAATCGGCGGTAGTAGGATGCGAGACCTACAAATTGCCGGACCTCATTAACATTTGTGGGCGGTGGCCACTGCTGAATTTTCTGCACTTTTTGGGGGTCGGTGGTAATACCTTGCTCTGAGACTAAGGGCCCTATCTTGCACCCAGCGCAATTGACTTTGTACACCGACGCATGTGTCATTCCTATTTTGCACCCGCGCAAAGCGCGCTTTTCCCTCCACAGAAGCACGTCGCTAAACTAGTGAATGAACTTGCGCTCCCAGGGCGGTTCAGCGCAAAAAAGGAGGCGTGTTCCGGCGCAAACAATCCCTGGTGCTATTTTGCTGTTCCATTAAACAATTGCGCCACTGACCAGAAAAAACCTAGTCTAAAGTCAGTGGCGCGTTGCGCGTTGTTCATTATGCTATTTTAAGGGCGCATGCTTGACCATTATGTATAGCGTGCACAACGCGCATACACTTTGCTCATGTAATCTACACAGATGCAACAGTTATTTTTGCAAATCATAAATTGTTACACTAAAAAAATATTAACACATGAGATGACGGAAATCATTGTGGTGTGCCACGAAGATGTGAAAAAATAGGCATAAATCTAGCTTACAAATGATTCAGGCTAATTGTAATAATTAAGGATAAGACCTGTTTGCCCAATAGTGGCAAGACATATATGTATATAAGGACATCTGACAAATTGGTTTGTCCGTCAAGAACCAGGAAAAAAAATCGACTGAAAAAACTGAAAAAAAAAAAAGACTGTGAAATCACCTTTACCATAATGTACAACATTACAACTTCACTTCTCTGTCTTTCACTGCTCTTACAAGAACATCAGTCTCCTCGGCTGTGAACCGCTCCTGGCGTGCGCCTGGTAAATACGCCATAATAATAGCAATCCATAATGGAACTTGCGCACCTGCTTTTAAAGGGAATGTTGGATGACGCTCGGATTGGTTTATTCACGTTACGCCCAAACCACACCTATGAATAATGAAGCTACTTCAGACCAACCCATTTTAGATTTGCGCCGGGCGCAAGAGCCATTTATCCCGCCGGGAAAATAGCAACAGCGCCGAGACCCGCCCACAAAGTTACTTGCGCTTCGCGCTTTGACACTTGCGTTTCAGATCATTAAAATAGGGCCCTATGTGTCCTAGGTAGGCCACCTGGCGGCGGAAGAGACAACACTTGGTGGGTTTTAGTTTTAGGTTGGCTTGACGCAGCCTCTCGAACACTAGTGCTAGTCGCTGAAACATTTCCTTCAATTCTCTTCCCAGCACAATGATGTCTTTTAAGTAGACCAGACAGACTTGGTCCATTAAACGCTGGAATGTTGCCGGCGCATTACAAAGGCCAAATGGCATCACGTTCCATTCAAATAGCCCCTTCCTGCTGCAAAAGGCAGCGGCCTGTCTTGCCCCTGGTGTCAATTCCACCTGCCAGTAGCCTGAGGCTAGATCTAATGTGCTGAACCATTTTGCCGTTGACAGGGTATCGAGGGTGTCCTGAATTCGCGGAAGTGGATAAGCATCCTTGATAGTACGCTCATTCATAACTCTGTAATCCACGCACAACCGGTATGTCTGGTCTTTCTTTTGCACCATTACGATGGGTGAAGCCCAGCTGCTATTGCTCGGGGAGGCTAAACCAGCGTTTAGATTTTGCTGAATTTGTTCATCTGCACTTTGCTGTTTTCCAAAGACCATTCTACGTGGTGGTTGTTTTACAGGTGGACTGGGCCGGATTTGAATGTCATGCTGCACCAAGTTAGTGCGACCAAGATCTGTGGGGCCTGTAGAGAAGACATCACTGTAGGTGCTAAGCAACTCTGTCAGCTTTGCGCCGCTCTGTCTCTTCCAGTTCCACCGTACTCTCTGCATACAAGGACTCAAGATGACTTGGAACAACAGCTGGAAGTGGATCTGAAGGGATCGGTTCAGGGTTTGCGGCCCGAACCACATCAGCGGGCTGGAGAACTCCAGCAATGACTCCCCTTTTTACCTTGACAGCGATGGTGCCTGGGTTATACAATCTGATGGGAATTTGATTACTTGAATGGGCATCAACTACAATTCGTGCCACCATCACCCGGTGCTTCTCCATGAAACCCTTAGTTGGACTCAACAGCACGTTGCCCTATACCTGCTCCCGGAAATATGCATTGCCTGGCACAATATATTCACGTCCTGCCTCAAGGACAGCTGTGCGTGCTATCCGGACTACATGTGCTCGTGGTTTGTTCCTTGGCTCAAAGTATGGTATCTGCTCACCAAACAATACAATTTTCTTGCTGCCAAAGTCAAGACGTGCTCGCGCTTGCTCCAAGAATGGATGGCCCAAGATGGCTTCCGTGCCCTCAGCTACATCTGCCACAATAAAATTGACACTGACAGTATGGGTTCCGACTTGAATCGGAACATCGACTTCCCCAAGGACTTCAACATTTATAGGGCTTATACCCTGCAGAGCATGTACAGTAGAGAGCTTGAGTGGGGGTCTTACATCTGCCTCAATGGTCTCGTAACAGTGTCTGGGTAACACACTCCTTCTGGCCCCGCTGTCCAGAAGAGCACATACCTCCATGTCGTACAGCAGTGTGTGTATACACATCTCGGGACCACTCCCCTTGACTCTGAGAACTGTAGGGGCAGGTTGGATTTCCGTAATCTGGGGTGGCGCTGGAGCTACACGTGGTAGGTTAAGCCTAGGAGACGGACAGTTTCGTCTCATGTGGCCGATACTGTGGCAATTGTGACACACAATCTCTTCCCACTTAATTCTTCCCCTCTTGTGAAATTGCTGTGTTCTTGGTTTAAACTCCGATTTTAAATGCTTCTGTCTGTGCTGAGGAGTTGACGACACTGAACTATTTTCATCACTTTCGCTCTGTACAGGGCATTCTCGCAGCGTAGCGCCTCTAGCTCTTCGTTCCGTTCTTGTAGCAGACTGCATGAGTTGTGTAACACTAGCGGCTGTTTGACGTGTGGTTTCGTACCTGTGCGCAATCTCGTAGGCACGGGCCAAGGTACGTGGGCGTTCCTCTAGCAGCCGTTGCACGATCTCAGCATCTCCCATCGCGTTAGTGAACACCTCCACACTGATTGAGTCCTGCTCCCTCTCAGAGCGATCTGCGTATACAATAGAAACTTTCTCATAAATATCATCTCTGAGCACATGGAGTAGCTCACCTGCCTTACGAACCCTCTGCCTCAGCTCTATTCCAATGGCAGCAGCATGTTCAGATGATGGACCATATGCAGCTTCTACTTCCTCCACTATACGTGCATAATCCCAGCGGCCTGACCTGGGGTTCTTGTGGATTACTGCACCCGCTGCACCCACTAAACAGAACCTCATCTGCACAGTCGTTGTTCTCTCAGACCAGTGATTAGCTCTAGCGCAATCCTCAAAGCGACTTAGAAACTCTCTCCATGAAGTGGAACCATCAAACTGACCTGGTTGTAAAGTGGGGATCCTTTCTCTGTGAACACCGCATTCCTCTCCGCTGTCCGACGATAGATCGTGAAATGTCTGGCGTGACTTCCTTCCATGCTGGCTGAATCTAGTGACCTCAGGAAAACAACGCTCATCATCATCATTTGTATACAGAGTTTTAGCTTCAGTCTCACGCTTGTCATGCTGAGCTATACGAGCGTCACAGCAGCAGGGCTGGCGATTCATTACAGGTGTACCTTGAAACATCCGTTTAGCTGTTAGCTCTCTGTACGTTAAGTGTGGGCTGTTCAAATTTGCAGGTGTACTCTGTACATAACGCTGCGTATCAATTCCACTGTTGTGTATTAACTCATTTTCCACCCCACTTCTAAATGGATTAGTTTCTCTCACTGTTTGCTGTGATAAGAGCGGCTCATAGAAATATGTGGACTTGTTTACTGAAGCTGAGGCATCACACAGATCAGAGCTGGGTTTAAATGGATTGTTACCACAAGTCTTAGATTCTTGAACATCCAACTCATTCAGCCAGTCAGCAAATGAAAGAGATGTCCGTTTTTCTTTATTATCCGTTGATAGCGTCGGATTCCACCGGCCGCTCGTATTTACATGTGAGTGTTTAACATTACTCACCATTCACACTCTCTCCCGAGCTTCCGTCATTTTTGCTTCTTCTGACAACGTCGAGTTCAGTTTAGTAGCTTAAAATGTCCATATGACTCACCAGCTGCGACAAACAAATCCCGGACGAGCCCCCAGTGTTACTTTCTCCGCTTCGGCCATTCACAGCGGGGTGTAACAGCTCGTTAGTTCGCGTTCGGGCAATGATGAGTGAAACAAAGTTACCAATATATGCAGTTTTACTGATTCTTGCAGGGTGAAGTTGTCAGGTTTACAGTTCACAATAACTCCTGGGTGGATTGACTTGAACGAGCTAACAGAAAACAACAGAGAATCTTCCTTTTGCACAGCACAGCGGGAGAATATTTTCCATCACATGAGCATGCTCGATCTGAACTACCTTACCCATCAAGCATTTCGCTAAGGACTACAACACCCGTAAACAATGGTCTTAAAGCAATATCTCTTATTTCCCCTCTCCTGCAACAGTATGCCACAGTAAAGAGATGTGTTTTTAGTCTAGTTTTAAACTGACAGAGTGTGTCTGCTTCCCGAACAATGTTAGGAAGACTGTTCCAGAGTTTCGGAGCTAAATAGGAAAAGGATCGACCGCCTGCAGTTGATTTGGATATTCTCGGTATTATCAACTGGCCAGAATTTTGAGACCGCAGTAGACGTGATGGAGTATAATATGTTAAGAGCTCGCTCAAGTATTGGGGAGCTAAACCATTTAGTGCTTTGTAAGTAATAAGCAAGATTTTAAAATGTATGCAATGTTTAATAGGCAGCCAGTGCAGTGTTGACAGAACTGGGCTAATATGGTCATACTTCCTGGTTCTAGTAAGAACTCGAGCTGCTGCGTTTTGGACAAGCTGGAGTTTATTTATTAAGCGAGCAGGGCAACCACCCAGTAGAGCATTACAATAATCTAGCCTTGAGGTCATGAACTCATGAACTAACTGTTCAGCATTTTGCATTGAGAGCATGTGCCGTAATTTAGATATATTTTTAAGATGGTAGAATGCAGTTTTACAGATGCTAGAAACGTGGCTTTCAAACGAAAGATTGGTATCAAAGAGCACACCCAGGACTTGACAGAGCAGCCATCAAGTGTTAGACAGTATTCTAGGTTACTACTTGTGGAGCTTTTTTGTCCAATAATTAAAAATTCAGTTTTTTTCTGAATTGAGTTGCAGGAAATTACCGGTCATCCAATGTTTTATATCAGCTATGCATTCCGTTAATCTTGTGAATTGGTAAGTTTCTTCAGGGCGTGAAGAAATATAGAGCTGAGTATCGTCAGCATAACAATGAAAACTAACGCCATGCTTCCTAATGATATCTCCCAGTGGTAGCATGTACAGGGTGAAGAGTAGCGGTCCTAGCACTGAGCCTTGTGGTACTCCATACTGAACTTGCGATCGGTGTGACATCTCTTCATTTACTGCTACAATCTGATAACGGTCGCATAGGTATGATTTAAACCATGATAAAGCAATTCCACTAATACCTACATAATTTTCGAGTCTATTCAAAAGAATGTTGTGGTCGATAGTGTAACAGTAATGATTCAATCAGTCGTCTGGCAGGAAGGCCAAAGTCTGAACACCTCACAGCCCTCATGACATTTCTAATCAAATCATACTTAAACAAAGGGCCTGTGTGTTACGCTGATTAGATCCGAGGCGTCATCGTGTACACATGAGCTCAAAGATGAACTTGACCTTGTTCACAGAGAACTGAAACATTCATATAAACTGCAAAGTGACCGGGAAGGGGAACCGCACCACACAGAGTGTCCCCCGAACAGCTGGTCCGCACCTTTTAGCCAAGAACCAAGAGCTAGAAAGGGGGGTGACAGCCCACCGCTCAGACTGTCACCTGCTAGCCTCCACAAATCCCCGCCAGCGGCGGAGGAATGGAAGAACTTCCAGGAAGTCAGGTTCAGCAGCCACGTAGCTAATAAAGACCTTGACAAGCTGGCTAGAAATATCCCTACGTTCAGCCCAGACCCTGCAGGAGGAGACGACGTTCACGCCTACTTGCAAGAACTAGACTTTCACCTGCAGACTGTCACTAATGTGAACACTTGGGACAGATTGTACCCACTCAGAATCACGTCTAACCGGGACGTACGCAGCTTTCTAGACTGTCAACCAGAGACTGTCAAAGCAGACTACTGGCAGCTACGACGAACTTTAATTCGTGAACACTCTGATCCAGAATCAGACCAGGGGCTAATCGCTGCTGTGGAGCTCAAGCAAGGTCGACTTGAAACCCCACTGACTTTACAGCCACACGTTTCCATCAGTCATGACAACCTCATGTCAGGACAGACCATCCCGGAGGTCTGCACCCTAGTCAACGAACAGGGAACGGTGATACCAGCATACACCAAAGGGGTCGCTGTTCGGCTCAACATGCGATGTGGCCAAACCTTAAACCACACGCTGGGTTTCTTGAAACCCTCACCTGAATGTGTAAAACTCGGACTCACACTTGAAGCCACACCCCTCACTGAAGTGTCATCTCGTGTAGTCTACATCCTCTTCAACAACTGCACAGCAACTGACATCAACATTCCCAAGGCCTAACGGCTGGGATGGCTAGTGAGCCATGACTTTCATGATTTTGAACTTGAACTACCCATCATTGAGCCCATTCCACCTGCACTGATACCCGAAGGGAGTACAGATAACACACTGTTCACTGCACCCTTCAAATTCATTGCCATCACGTCTGTCATACCGATGACCAAAGACCAGGTGTGCCGAACGGAGCTGACCAAGGACAGTCACCTCGCAGTACACACAGTCTCCCACCAGCCTGTCGGTGAGACTGATGAACCTGCTACACCTCTCAAGACCAACCTGATCTATGTAGACGACGTTCTCATGAAGAGCACAACGGTGGCCGACCACCTGAAAGAAAGAGACTATGTTTTGAGCCAACTATCCGCAGCCGGTGCCAAGATCGCCCTCCACAAAGGACAGTGGTGCCGGACCAAGGTCAACTACGTGGGCCTGCTAATCAGATCCCAAGGCATTGAACCCCAGTCAAACTGTATTCATGTCATTCAAAACATCAAGCCTCCTACTAACACCTCTGAGCTGTGCAGTTTTCTAGGGGTATGCAATTACTCCCGACAGTTCATCAAAAACTACTCAGACAGTGCCAGACCTCTAACAGCACTGCTGAAGAAAGACTGCCCTTTTGTCTGGTCAGACGCTCAAGAACACGCCATGACGGCACTAAAAAGACTTTTATGCACAGCTCCATGCCTTGCTTACCCTGATCCACAGAAGGAATTCTACCTGGAAGCCGGGTTTTCCAACCAATGTCTCAGTGCTGGCCTATATCAACGACATGACCAAGACAAGAAGGTGGTCGCATATGCCAGCAAGACGCTTCTCCCACCAGAGTGCAAGTTCTCAGACTGTGAAAAAGCTCTGTTCTGCACGGTGTGGGCCATTCAGCGATTCTACAACTACATTGGGGCACAGAAAGTTATCATAGAGACTTGCCACCAGCCCATAATATTCCTCAACAGCCAACGCATCCGAAATGGCGTTGTCACTAATTCACGCATAGCCACGTGGTTAATGGCCCTCCAGGGACGCAATGTTGAGGCACGGTACGCACAGAATCACAAGTCTGCACTGGGCAATGGCCTGGCTGCATGGCAAAATTGCTCTGATAACACGCCTGCTGCTGCAGCGGATGCACAAGAACCCCAACAATAACAACTGACCTGTCAAAGATACTTTGAACCGAATGCGTGCCAGGGCATGCCCACAGCCTTCGTCGATGGGTGCTCCTACAACCATGACGGCGTCCTCAAGGCAGGTGCAGGAGTGCTGTGGGTGAACGATCAGCCGTGCCCACCACAACACTTCAAGTTGGGTCCTCAGTCATTGCAATATGCAGAGATAGCAGCTATTCTCATAGCCCTACAGATTGCATCAGCACATGACATCATAGAACTGCTCATCTGCTCACACTCTAACTATGCCAGACCGCTAACAACAAGCCAGTCAAACACCAACACCTGTTCCAGGAATGTGACAACATCACAAGAACACATGACCTGACAGTGTACTGGAAGAAGGTAAAAGCACACTCGAAGCTACCAGGTCTCGACAAAGACTTAACCCTCAGAGCCCGACGGCATCGCCCACGACGTCACACGGCACCTCCGATAAATATCTATATTATTTCATGAAACTTTTATCGATTTTCTTACCGTTTTTTCCAGCAGAAAGCTAACGAGCTAGCCATCACGGGGGTGTCTTTGTTGTCTTTGTAGCCTTTACAGAAGGTTTTCTATCCAGCCTGGAACATGTGCATCTTTTTGGAGTTGTTCAGCAATAAATCAAAACGCTTACATCCAAGATATACCCACTTGATGTCCATAATTTATACATTTTCCGTCATTTTTGCCGCTAGCGCGATGCTAGCTGCCATTTTGAATGAGGGTTTGACCAATGACAGGCTGATCCGTCATCCACGTTGGTGTGCGTCATTACGCATGAACCACAGCTCTGTTATTGTGAAGAGAGAGAGACGCACGGCTAGTGTTGAGGAGAGAGAGAGAGAGAGACGCGCTGCAGTTTTGAGTAGTTTTGTGGACAAAGTTTGAGGAAAAAGTTTGAGGAGAAAGTTTGAGGAGAAAGTTTGAGGAGAAGTTCCTGATAGGAACTGTTTTGAGGCTTGGCACCAGTAAATATCCAAAATCCAAAGAGGCCAAAAGCGCCTGGACTTTTTTTGGAAAAATGTAAATAGTTTTGGTTCTGTATAAGTTATCATGTTTATTCCTGAGTTCCAGGACTCCAAAGACTTGAACAAACAGTTTTCCAGAGGAAATATGCTTAGCTTTTATTTATTTGTGTTTGTTTTCAATAAATATTTGAGGGATTCAATTTCCGTTTTATGTTTTCATTTGTCTTTATGGTCCCATAACTTATTTTACATTCAGGTGACATCAATGCAACACAAATATACTGACAGTGCAACTTGTCTTGAAAAAAAAGAGGTGTGTCAATTGTCTGTGCACAACAGGGTTGATGTTTTACAAGCTTTTTTAGTAAATAACACCAGGCGGAAAATTAATTGTAAAAATACCCTTAGGTCTTAAAGGGTTAAATGACCAAACCGACGCCCTCGCCAAGACGGGCGCACTACACGGCGACATGTGGGTACCCCCAAACCCCACATCCAGCCACAACATTGCAGTGCTAACCCGCAGCAAGCGACCGGCCCCGACTACAATGCCCGCCTCGCAGCCGCTATCGCTGACTCCGCAGATGTCCAACAACGACATTGCGGATATGCAAGCCTCTGACACTGCAATAAAGACAATTCTTGACCATCTCTCTGACCCCTCCAGCCACCCTATCACTGACTCTGAGCTCACTGATGACTCACGCCTCAGACACCTACATAACTCCAGACACATGTTGCGTATACAGGACAACATTCTGTGGCTTGTGCCCGATGACAGCACAGCGCCAAGGCTTGTGGTGCCACGGTTGCAAAGGGGGGTGATGCTAATATACGCCCATGACACACCATGTGCTGGACACCACGGCACCAGGGCCACGTATGACACACTGAAACAGGTGGCATATTGGCCCGGGATGCAACAAGATGTGGCAGAGTATGTCAGAGAGTGCCTGGTTTGCTGCCAGTTCCAACCAGCAAACCTGAACCACAGAGCCCCACTGCAACACAGAGGGATCACGTTCCCGTGGTCAGACCTACAAATCGACCACTGCCCAGGTCCGCAAGAGGCAACAAGTACTTCCTCACGGTGGTGTGCCAGTTTACCAAATGGGTAGAGTGCCTGCCAGCCCCCAACGGCACCACCCAAACCCCAGCATACCTCCTGATCACCAATTGCCGGACGCACACCCAGAAAGTGTACGTTCGACTCGACCCTCGCAACGTCTACAGAGCACACAACCCCCACGCAGTAGCCCAGTACAGCTGGGCCGGTGCCCGGTGGAAAGAGGACTCTCTCCTCCATGCAGAGGCCGATGTCAAGCACATGCTCAACCAACTGGAGAAGATGACAGTCACCCAAGCGGAGTTAGGCGGACCCAACCGCCGCTCCAAACGGTTCCTGGGAGCGTTGCTCGGAGCCGCCGCCGCCGTCGCCGCCGTTGGAACTCTGTTTAACTTTGGCATGTCCAGTGTCAACGCCATAAACATAGCCACGAAAAGACGGCATGTGGCTGAAATTCAGACTGAACTTCCATAGCAAACTGTCGGCAAAACATTGAGAGGAACGGTGGTAATTCTAAACACCCACAGTGTCCTGTGGAACCAGACCGTGAACTCCATGAAACAGCTGTTTACAGTCTTCCAGAATGACTTTGCTCAAACGCAGCTGGTCACAGCCTTAATGACTGACATGCTACGGGAAGTAAGCTCCTCCATCGACAGCTTAGCCATGGGTAGAATCCCACCATACCTTATACCCTTAAGCCTGGTGCAAAGTGTGCTGGCGTCCGCTATAAACACACCCACGGTGGATTGAAAAAGCGGGGCCTCAGCTCATTGACATTGCTCCCCTCGACACAGCCCTCCAAGCATTGTCCCGATTGCCTATCCTGAATACCTCGCCTGTTGTCCAAACCCGGACCGCAGCTGACACTGCGCTATGTATCTCCATTATCATCGGCAATACCCTAACCCTGGGCATAGCCTTTCTCCTGTACAGGAAGTTCAACGAGATGAGAACCTCTACAGCCAAACTCACGACAGCTGTGTCTGGAGGTCTCAGGTGGAAACCCTGGAGGGAGGGTACCATGCCAGAAGCAGATGCGAACCTCATCGAGCTGGCTCCTCAGCCATAACGAACACCTGCTATCCAACCGTCCCGATTCACCTGCCATCCGACCATTGTGATGGGGGTTGTCCGATAATGACCATAGGACATCATCCGACAAAAAGGGGGACTGTAACAGTAATGATTCAATCAGTCGTCTGGCAGGAAGGCCAAAGTCTGAACACCTCACAGCCCTCATGACTTTTCTAATCAAATCATACTTAAACAAAGGGCCTGTGTGTTACGCTGATTAGATCCGAGGCGTCATCGTGTACACATGAGCTCAAAGATGAACTTGACCTTGTTCACAGAGAACTGAAACATTCATATAAACTGCAAAGTGACCGGGAAGGGGAACCGCACCACACAGAGTGTCCCCCGAACAGCTGGTCCGCACCTTTTAGCCAAGAACCAAGAGCTAGAAAGGGGGGTGACAGCCCACCGCTCAGACTGTCACCTGCTAGCCTCCACAAATCCCCGCCAGCGGCGGAGGAATGGAAGAACTTCCAGGAAGTCAGGTTCAGCAGCCACGTAGCTCATAAAGACCTTGACAAGCTGGCTAGAAATATCCCTACGTTCAGCCCAGACCCTGCAGGAGGAGACGACGTTCACGCCTACTTGCAAGAACTAGACTTTCACCTGCAGACTGTCACTAATGTGAACACTTGGGACAGATTGTACCCACTCAGAATCACGTCTAACCGGGACGTACGCAGCTTTCTAGACTGTCAACCAGAGACTGTCAAAGCAGACTACTGGCAGCTACGACGAACTTTAATTCGTGAACACTCTGATCCAGAATCAGACCAGGGGCTAATCGCTGCTGTGGAGCTCAAGCAAGGTCGACTTGAAACCCCACTGACTTTACAGCCACACGTTTCCATCAGTCATGACAACCTCATGTCAGGACAGACCATCCCGGAGGTCTGCACCCTAGTCAACGAACAGGGAACGGTGATACCAGCATACACCAAAGGGGTCGCTGTTCGGCTCAACATGCGATGTGGCCAAACCTTAAACCACACGCTGGGTTTCTTGAAACCCTCACCTGAATGTGTAAAACTCGGACTCACACTTGAAGCCACACCCCTCACTGAAGTGTCATCTCGTGTAGTCTACATCCTCTTCAACAACTGCACAGCAACTGACATCAACATTCCCAAGGCCTAACGGCTGGGATGGCTAGTGAGCCATGACTTTCATGATTTTGAACTTGAACTACCCATCATTGAGCCCATTCCACCTGCACTGATACCCGAAGGGAGTACAGATAACACACTGTTCACTGCACCCTTCAAATTCATTGCCATCACGTCTGTCATACCGATGACCAAAGACCAGGTGTGCCGAACGGAGCTGACCAAGGACAGTCACCTCGCAGTACACACAGTCTCCCACCAGCCTGTCGGTGAGACTGATGAACCTGCTACACCTCTCAAGACCAACCTGATCTATGTAGACGACGTTCTCATGAAGAGCACAACGGTGGCCGACCACCTGAAAGAAAGAGACTATGTTTTGAGCCAACTATCCGCAGCCGGTGCCAAGATCGCCCTCCACAAAGGACAGTGGTGCCGGACCAAGGTCAACTACGTGGGCCTGCTAATCAGATCCCAAGGCATTGAACCCCAGTCAAACTGTATTCATGTCATTCAAAACATCAAGCCTCCTACTAACACCTCTGAGCTGTGCAGTTTTCTAGGGGTATGCAATTACTCCCGACAGTTCATCAAAAACTACTCAGACAGTGCCAGACCTCTAACAGCACTGCTGAAGAAAGACTGCCCTTTTGTCTGGTCAGACGCTCAAGAACACGCCATGACGGCACTAAAAAGACTTTTATGCACAGCTCCATGCCTTGCTTACCCTGATCCACAGAAGGAATTCTACCTGGAAGCCGGGTTTTCCAACCAATGTCTCAGTGCTGGCCTATATCAACGACATGACCAAGACAAGAAGGTGGTCGCATATGCCAGCAAGACGCTTCTCCCACCAGAGTGCAAGTTCTCAGACTGTGAAAAAGCTCTGTTCTGCACGGTGTGGGCCATTCAGCGATTCTACAACTACATTGGGGCACAGAAAGTTATCATAGAGACTTGCCACCAGCCCATAATATTCCTCAACAGCCAACGCATCCGAAATGGCGTTGTCACTAATTCACGCATAGCCACGTGGTTAATGGCCCTCCAGGGACGCAATGTTGAGGCACGGTACGCACAGAATCACAAGTCTGCACTGGGCAATGGCCTGGCTGCATGGCAAAATTGCTCTGATAACACGCCTGCTGCTGCAGCGGATGCACAAGAACCCCAACAATAACAACTGACCTGTCAAAGATACTTTGAACCGAATGCGTGCCAGGGCATGCCCACAGCCTTCGTCGATGGGTGCTCCTACAACCATGACGGCGTCCTCAAGGCAGGTGCAGGAGTGCTGTGGGTGAACGATCAGCCGTGCCCACCACAACACTTCAAGTTGGGTCCTCAGTCATTGCAATATGCAGAGATAGCAGCTATTCTCATAGCCCTACAGATTGCATCAGCACATGACATCATAGAACTGCTCATCTGCTCACACTCTAACTATGCCAGACCGCTAACAACAAGCCAGTCAAACACCAACACCTGTTCCAGGAATGTGACAACATCACAAGAACACATGACCTGACAGTGTACTGGAAGAAGGTAAAAGCACACTCGAAGCTACCAGGTCTCGACAAAGACTTAAATGACCAAACCGACGCCCTCGCCAAGACGGGCGCACTACACGGCGACATGTGGGTACCCCCAAACCCCACATCCAGCCACAACATTGCAGTGCTAACCCGCAGCAAGCGACCGGCCCCGACTACAATGCCCGCCTCGCAGCCGCTATCGCTGACTCCGCAGATGTCCAACAACGACATTGCGGATATGCAAGCCTCTGACACTGCAATAAAGACAATTCTTGACCATCTCTCTGACCCCTCCAGCCACCCTATCACTGACTCTGAGCTCACTGATGACTCACGCCTCAGACACCTACATAACTCCAGACACATGTTGCGTATACAGGACAACATTCTGTGGCTTGTGCCCGATGACAGCACAGCGCCAAGGCTTGTGGTGCCACGGTTGCAAAGGGGGGTGATGCTAATATACGCCCATGACACACCATGTGCTGGACACCACGGCACCAGGGCCACGTATGACACACTGAAACAGGTGGCATATTGGCCCGGGATGCAACAAGATGTGGCAGAGTATGTCAGAGAGTGCCTGGTTTGCTGCCAGTTCCAACCAGCAAACCTGAACCACAGAGCCCCACTGCAACACAGAGGGATCACGTTCCCGTGGTCAGACCTACAAATCGACCACTGCCCAGGTCCGCAAGAGGCAACAAGTACTTCCTCACGGTGGTGTGCCAGTTTACCAAATGGGTAGAGTGCCTGCCAGCCCCCAACGGCACCACCCAAACCCCAGCATACCTCCTGATCACCAATTGCCGGACGCACACCCAGAAAGTGTACGTTCGACTCGACCCTCGCAACGTCTACAGAGCACACAACCCCCACGCAGTAGCCCAGTACAGCTGGGCCGGTGCCCGGTGGAAAGAGGACTCTCTCCTCCATGCAGAGGCCGATGTCAAGCACATGCTCAACCAACTGGAGAAGATGACAGTCACCCAAGCGGAGTTAGGCGGACCCAACCGCCGCTCCAAACGGTTCCTGGGAGCGTTGCTAGGAGCCGCCGCCGCCGTCGCCGCCGTTGGAACTCTGTTTAACTTTGGCATGTCCAGTGTCAACGCCATAAACATAGCCACGAAAAGACGGCATGTGGCTGAAATTCAGACTGAACTTCCATAGCAAACTGTCGGCAAAACATTGAGAGGAACGGTGGTAATTCTAAACACCCACAGTGTCCTGTGGAACCAGACCGTGAACTCCATGAAACAGCTGTTTACAGTCTTCCAGAATGACTTTGCTCAAACGCAGCTGGTCACAGCCTTAATGACTGACATGCTACGGGAAGTAAGCTCCTCCATCGACAGCTTAGCCATGGGTAGAATCCCACCATACCTTATACCCTTAAGCCTGGTGCAAAGTGTGCTGGCGTCCGCTATAAACACACCCACGGTGGATTGAAAAAGCGGGGCCTCAGCTCATTGACATTGCTCCCCTCGACACAGCCCTCCAAGCATTGTCCCGATTGCCTATCCTGAATACCTCGCCTGTTGTCCAAACCCGGACCGCAGCTGACACTGCGCTATGTATCTCCATTATCATCGGCAATACCCTAACCCTGGGCATAGCCTTTCTCCTGTACAGGAAGTTCAACGAGATGAGAACCTCTACAGCCAAACTCACGACAGCTGTGTCTGGAGGTCTCAGGTGGAAACCCTGGAGGGAGGGTACCATGCCAGAAGCAGATGCGAACCTCATCGAGCTGGCTCCTCAGCCATAACGAACACCTGCTATCCAACCGTCCCGATTCACCTGCCATCCGACCATTGTGATGGGGGTTGTCCGATAATGACCATAGGACATCATCCGACAAAAAGGGGGACTGTAACAGTAATGATTCAATCAGTCGTCTGGCAGGAAGGCCAAAGTCTGAACACCTCACAGCCCTCATGACTTTTCTAATCAAATCATACTTAAACAAAGGGCCTGTGTGTTACGCTGATTAGATCCGAGGCGTCATCGTGTAGCCGCAAGAGATTGGAGCGTTGAACTCTTTGGGCGTCGGCCTTCCCCTCTATAAAAACTGGAACCGACCATCAACTCTTTGCATTTTCGCCACCACAAGGAACGGACCTCTTGGCATTTCGCCATGAAGGGGAAGACCAACCCTGGTCTTCCCAATCCTGAGGGAAGGCCTCCCCACACGGAGAGAAAAACCGGCAGACTTCTGGAGCGACTTTCCTAAACTTCAAAGAAGCTCACCTGGGACTCGCAAATCCTTAGCGAACTTCCCTGACGATTCGAACTCAGACACTTACACGAGAAGCCGTAGTATTTCACAATCAAACTGCTTGGAAAAGGTTGTCTGAATTATTCCCGTTCACGGGAATATGAATTTCTTGAGGGCTCTTGCGAAAGGACTGTGAAGCTGTCTCTCTCTCTCTGTCTCTCTCTCTCTCTCAATCTCTCTCTCTCTCCCTTGTTAATTCTCTCTTCCCATCATTCTTCTTCCCTTTATATTATTCGTTAAGTTTCATGTTTCCTTGTTTGTACTATATTGTTTGTTTTCTCCTACATATATATGCATATTTCCCCGTATGAATCGTAGCTTTGTAAACTGTAGTTGTTTTATTAAAACCCAATGATTGCATTAAATTGAATCCGTATTGTTTTGCTCACAAATATCGAAGTCAATGAGACCTAAGATTTTAGCTACCCATTTAAGCTTGATTTTCCTGTATTACTACTTCAGTAATACAAATTGTACAAACATAAGAAATATTATTTGTCCTGATCAAACAGATCAATGTTTCTTAAGGTTTGTAAGATTGATAATTGATGAAGAAATCAATTTGGATAAAGGTTACTTTTAAATGATTAAAGGTTCCGTTATACGTAATATTGTCTGTAAAACAAGCAAATCATATTCATAGACTCATGAATAGTTATACCATTTGAATTAATTATTCCCCGAAACTCATTGTTGCTACAATAGTATCAAATGCAGCGATAAGATCGAGTAACACTAATAGAGAGATACACCCACGATCGGATGATAAGAGTAAATAATTTGTAACTCTGATGAGAGCAGTCTCAGTGCTATTGTACGGTCTAAATCCTGACTGGAAATCCTCACAGATACCATTCCTTTCTAAAAAGGAACATAATTGTTAAGACACTGCCTTTTCAAGTATTTTTGACAGAAAGGGTAGATTTGAGATTGGTCTATAATTGACTAATTCTGTAGGATCAAGTTGCGGTTTTTTAATAAGTGGTTTAATAATAGCCAACTTAAAAGTTTTCGGTACATATCCTAATGACAAAGATGAATTAATGATATTAAGAAGAGGATCTATGACCTCTGGTAGCATCTCTTTTAATAGCCTAGTCGGTATAGGGTCGAGCATACATGTTGTTGATTTTGATGATTTAACGAGTTTAGTCAATTCTTCTTCTCCTATAGCAGTGAAGTAGTGTAATTTTTCCTCAGTGACACTACAATACTCTGTCTGATGTGATACTGTAATAGACGGCTGCATGGTTAAATTTTTTTTCCTAATATTATCAATCTTACATGTGAAGAAGTTCATAAGGTCATTACTGCTGTGCTGTTTACAATCATCAGAAGTTGAAGCTTTATTTTTGGTTAATTTAGCCACTGTATCGAATAAATACCTTGGGTTGTGTTTGTTTTCTTCCAAGAGAGTTGAGAAATAAGCAGATCTAGCAGTTTTTATGGCCTTTCTGTATGTGATCATGTGCTCTTTCCACGAATTACGAAATACTTCTAATTTTGTTTTCTTCCAGCTGCGCTCCATTTTTCTGGCTGCTGTTTTAAGGGCCAGTGTGCTCGTTGTACCACGGCATTGGACTATTTTCTATAATCTTCTTTAAGCGCAGAGGAGCAACTGTGTCTAAAGTACTGGAAAAGAGAGAGTCAATAGTTTCTGTTGCAACATCGAGTTATTCTATACTATCTGGGATGCTGAGGAGATGATACTGATGAGGAAGATTATTTAAAAAGCAATCTTTAGTAGCGGCAGTGATTGTCCTGACATTTTTGAAGCGAGGGGGCGGCTTTGCAACCTTAGCTAAACTAAGTATACATGATACTTAGTAATGATCTGAGATGTCATGGCTCTGCTGCGAAATTTCAACGGTATCAACATTTATTCCATGTGACAATATTAGGTCTAAAGTATGATTATGGCGATGAGTGGCTCCTGACACGTGTTGCCTAACTCCAATAGAGTTTAGTGTGTCTTTAAATACTAATCCCAATACGTCTTTTCCATTGTCTACATGGATATTAAAATCACCAACAATTAGTACTTTATCTATGGCCAGTACTAACTCTGATAGAAAATCAGCAAATTCTTTGATAAAGTCTGTATTATGCCCTGGTGGCCTGTATACAGTAGCTTACACAAATGTTGAACGGGTTTTATCATGTACACTACATAGCGTTACATAAAGCACCAAAACTTCGAAGGAATTATATTTGAAACTAGACTTCTGAGTAATACTGAAGATATTATTATAAATTACAGCAACCCCTCCCCCTTTACCTTTCAGATGCGGCTCTAATCTTGGGGGGTGGACTCATTTAAGGCAATGTAGTCATCAGGTTTTAGCCATGTTTCTGTCAAACAGAGCACATCTAGATTATTATCTGTAATAATATCATGAACAATAAGCGCTTTTGGGGAAAGGGATCTAATATTCAGCAACCCAAGCTTTATCAATTGTTCATCTGTATTATATCTTTTGTTTATTTGTTGGACATCAATTTTTACTGTTGAATCGTTTTGATGTTTTTTTGTATTTACTAATTCGGGGAACAGACACAGTCTCTATATGATAATATCTAGGTGAAAGAGTCTCTATGTGCTGGGATTTATCTGACTCCGGTAAGGTGAGACAGCTAGCAGATGGTTGGTTTAGCCAGTTTGTCTGCTTCCTGACCTGGGCCCTAATGAGTCAAGGTTTAGCTCTAAGACTATGTGCCAAATTACTAGAGAGAAGAGCGGCACCACCCCAAGAGGGATGGATGCCATCCTTCTTCAACAGGTCAGGTCTGCCCCAAAAACTTTTCCAATTGTCTATGAACCCTATGTTATTTTGCAGACACCACTTAGACAACCAGCCATTGAGTGATGATAGTCTGCTAACTATCTCATCACTCCTTTTTACAGGGAGCGGTCCAGAACAATAAACAGCCTCTGACATCGTACTAGCGGGTTCGCACACCTCTTTAATGTTAATTTTGGTGATCTCCGACTGGTGAAGTCGAACATCATTAGTGCCGACATGAATAATAATCTTAGAGAATTTACGATTAGCTTTAGCCAGCACTTTTAAATTTGGAATGGAAAAGCGGTTCTTTGGTCTGCGACTATGCTGCCTCACTGTTACCCAGTTTCCCTGCTGCGAGGGCCCTGCAGCCGGAACCGAAGAATGTACAGAGTTCACTAAGCTATTCGCATCCAAATCAGTGTCTAAAGCTGTTACATCCTCACTGCTCTCAGATAAAGTATGGATGCGTATTTCTACTTCTGAAATCTTCTCCGTCAGCCTAACTATCTCCTTACATTTATCTTATGTGAAGCCCTGTTCACCAGCGGAGAAGCCTGCGGAAACATGCGGCATGCGGTGCAAGTGATAATGACAGGAGAAGACATGACTTACCGTGTTTGTTGATTAATCCAACTTACCACTTACCACAATCGTTTGCTGGACACTATTTACTAATCCAACTTATGAACTCAGAAAAAGGGAGACCCTGGTGCAGAGATAACAAGCTAACAGGCTAGCGAAATGCTAACGTGTGATGGTGATTTAGATTAAAAGCTAGCGATGTCAAATTTAACGAGATAGGCAATTTTTAAACAATGTATGGTGATGAGTAAGTTAGATTTAGCAGTAGAAGAAAGAGGAAATATCAAAATAAAGATTCAAACGTAAGCAAGGCTCTACAGAGCTACAGACTTGAGCTACAGAGCAACAGACACAGCAGGAGGCAGACAGGGCAGAGTGAGCAAAGTGTTCTGAAGTTCAGGAGAGCTGTTTTTAAGCATCTCATTCTTTATGTTTTCGGGGCCACAGGATTTATTAGATTTCAGGGATTTCAGTTTTCTACTAAGTTCTTGTTGAGATATTGCGTAATCTAGTGGATTTTGGTTGTTTTTGATGCATGACTCAAGAGCGTTTAATTTTTCAAGGATTTTTAATTGGTTGGGATTATTTAAAGGGTCAGTTTGATGGGTATTGATGTTCTCAAAGTAATCTTTCCAAATCTGGCCATCTTGTATGGCTGGTTCTTGTGGCTTTGTAGCATTTAAACTGTTCCACATACTCCAGAACTGGCCGTGGTCAACTGTGTGTTCAATCTTCTGAAGCGCATTGTTATAATAATCCAGTTTCTTCTGTCTCAGTGTGTGTTTGTACTGTTTCAGAAGGTCTGAGTGTTTTAAGCGTAATTCAGAATTGACTGGATCTTTGTGTTTTTGGTTTGAAATTAATCGTAGTTCTTTTACAGTCATGGTCAAACCATTTTTCAGAAGGTTTTTGTTTTCTAGATTTTTTGTGTTTATATGGTGTCAATTTATTTAAATTACATTTTCAAAAATGACATTAATATGTTTCATTTAGGGATGCACCGATATGAACATTTTGGCCGATACCGATAATTCTTTATATTTGAAAGCCGATAACCGATATATTGGCCGATAAATCTAAATACAAATTTTAATAAACTTTGAGAGCCTGATTACAAAAACAAAAGGCTCACCATTAAAAGCCATGTCCCAAACACTTCAACATAAATCAAACCTATACAGTACAGTCACCTATTTGAACCAGTGTAAGATTCCTTACCTTTTTTTTAATTAATTTTACACTCCTATGGCCAACTTACTTTATTAAAAAAAAAATGGTAACACTTTACAATAAGGTTTAATTTTTGTTAGCATTAGTTAACCAACACTGAATGAACAATACTTCAACAGGATTTATTCATCTTAGTGCATGTTAATCTCAACATTTTCAGATCCAAAGTCGTGTGTGTTAACATTAGGTAACGCACTGTTAATGGACTTTTAATAAACACAGGCATTTTATTACTAACATTAACAAAGGTTATTGCTCTCTGTTTGTTCGTGAATGAGACCTTATTTGTAAAATGTTACCAAAAATTCTATTGCCTAAAAAAATTAAAATAATATACCTAAATAATGCAAACAAGTTATTGAACAGCATTGCTTTGGCTGCATAATAAAGAATCAGAATGCAAGTGCCATGCATGAAATAGCCTCCGCACAGACATTAAGGAAATTATTTTAATCAAACCGTATTGTTGATGGTAATGATACAAGAACAATAAAAGTGCTAGTTATTAAAAATAACGCTTCTGTGTTTTTGAAAAAAATATGTAAAATATTACAGTAATAGTAAACATCTTTAATATTAGCCTAGTCTATTAAATAATGTTGCTGTTTGAGAGCGCGCGCTGAAGCTGGAGAGAATGAACGAGCAAACCGTAAACTGAAGCGCTTAGAAGGTTAATTAACAACTAAACACATCATATATGAGAACAATCAGATATTTATACAAAATAAATACAATATTACAACTTATAGTAGCACAAAAACCCACATAGGTGAAGGCCTATAACTCCTGTGGATGCTCTTCCCCTGTTTGAGAGCGCGCGTTGAAACTGAAGATGATCACCGGTACAATGAAGGTTATTGACTTAACGAAACGCATCCTATATGACATTAATCAGATGTTTATACTACAAAAACGTAATATTACGACTTACATATGCTTAAAATGAGGCGAATGCACAAGCGAACTTGACTGTGCTGGTCAGAATGCGCTGTGGACGCTTCCCACAACAGCTCGCTGAAACACAACAACTAAACAGCCATAGCCATATCACCCTGCAGCCCAAGACTGGTTTCCCACTGAAGCTAAGCAGGGCTGAGCCTGGTTAGTATGGGGAGACCAACTGGGTGGGAGACCAACTGGGAGAACCAGGTAGCTGCTGGTAGAGGTGTTAGTGAGGCCAGCAGGGGGTGCTCACCCTGTGGTCTGTGTGGGTCCTAACACCCCAGTATAGTGATTGGGACACTATACTGTAACAAGCACCGTCCTTCGGATGAGGATGCAGGTGGATGCTGCACATTGGTGGTGGTTGAGGAGATTCCCCCTTCTATATGTAAAGCGCTTTGAGTGCCAAGAAAAGCGCTATATCAATGTAACAAATTATTATTATTAATTATTATTATAAACCCAGAGAATTCACAACGTTTTATAACAAAAATATTCTCATTACAGTGTTATGTATAGTACAGTCCCAGTAGTTATTAATGCTGTGCATTTCTATTTGAAATGCGCGCGCAGAAGCTAAAGACCGGTACAATGAAGTGCTTTACTGCATCGTTAATTAACTCAACCAAACGCATCCTATATGAGATTATATACACAGATTAATTAATATAATATTACAACTTACACAAAAGGCTGTGAATGCACAAGCGAACTTGACTGTGCTTGTCATGAAGGTGTAACTCCGTGGGCGCACTCTTCCCTCAACAAACGTGCTGAAACACAAGGTTCTTTTACAGCAGTATTCTCATTATCATTTTATGTAGATTATATGTTAGACTTGCGCTTCACATGTTGCACATAACTGTATTTTCCTTTTCGAAGTGATTCCAATTATTTTTAGAGCAATTCAAAACCCATCATGGTCTGTCTCAGCTGAAGGAAATAATACATTATTTATCGGCTTGACTATATCGGTCACATTTTCTGATCAGACCGATAACGATAACATCAAATATAATAATTTATCGGCCGATAACGATATGTTGCCGATATATCGTGCATCCCTAGTTTAATTGCTAAATCAATTCCCTTAAGGTTATTATCATATATTGAATTACTAAACATTGTTATGGAATTGACTATTTGACTTGACTTTAATACATTAATATATCTTTCAGCAGTGCTATGAGTCCATCTATATGGTGTGTTGAGTTTATATAGATGAATTGGCTCTCTAACTTTGATGGTAAATGCTCTGAAATTGGAGGGGCTTAGATTTGATAGGGCATAATTAATCTACAACACTGTTCCCGAGATTTGAGCTGTATGTACAGTGACCACAGGAATCTTCTTTGATTCTACCGTTCGGGATATAAAGACCTAAAGTTTGACACAGACGGGCTACCTCCTTCCCATGTCTATTGACTCCAGTATCCTGGTTATTTCTTCTGGGTAGGGAATTAAAGCGATCTCAGGCATTTGTGTGAACAGATGTTTATCTCCTGAATTATCAATGTAATCTGGTTCTAAACCAGTACGAGCATTAAATCTCCACATAATAACATTTTCCCCTGGGTTTGGTATTGATGAATTTCTCCCCGTAAAGCGTGAAATATCTTGTCGTCGTAATATGGAGAATCTGATGGGGGGATATAAATTCCACAGATAAAAAGGTCTTTACCCAGAATTCCAAAGCTTTTATCTAGTTTTAACCATATGTGATTTTTGCCTTGCTGTACTGGAGATGTAAAAGGGGCAAGATAATTTTTTATCCATATAACTAATCCTCCAGAATCTCTGCCACGATGTACTGAGTTGAGTTTCCAGGAGGGCAGTATGATCTCAGAGTAACCTGCAGGACACTGAGTGGACACATCGGATCTACACCAGGTTTCTATTAGGATAAATATGTCAACATTTGTGATGCTATTCAAGAATTCTGTGTTTGTGCTTTTCAATCCAAATGTTTTAGAGCACAAACCCTGGATATTCCAAAAGCTAAGATTTAAAAATATTTATGATCAGAGATTAAAGTACCGCTGTTTATCTGAAGGAAAAACCAAAAACCTCTTACAATAAATAAATAAAAATAGTAATAATACAATAAATAAATAAATTGATAATAAAATAAAATAAGGAAAACAGGTAATAGTAATAGTAGGGCAAGTATAACAGTTGTAAAACCCATTAAGTTAGAAATAAATCTTAAGTATGAATAAGGAATTCAAAAATGAATTAAAGAATGAATTAATAAATAGATAAATAAATAAATCACAATGGTAAAAACCAATGTGTTGTGAATGTTAATTAACCAATTATATAGATTATGTCATCAGCTGTGGTATAAATTGATTTTGTGCATGTTAGTTGAACATTTTGATGCAGAGGAGATGCAGCAGTTGTTTAATTTCCCCCACATCACTGGAGGAGAGTTCCTGAGCTGATGAGGAGGGCTGTTGAGACACTACCTCCACTGGCCAGAGGAGAACTGGCACACCGCCCAAGGTTTATATTTCTCCATTAGGTCACCTGACGGGGTTTTGGTTTCCTTGCCACTGTTGCCTCTGGCTTGGCGTGCTCAGTTGGGGACACAAAATTTTTCTAGTAAATATCCAAATAAATCTAATTATTAAACTAAATTAACCATATAAACTAAATTACTGATCTAATTACTGATCTAAAGCCCACACTGTCACTGTATGATAATTGAAATTAACTGATGACATAACTGTTTTCTCCAGAAGGGCTAGACGGCTGAATAAAATTATGCTGCATTATTTTCCTGTTTAACACTGTAAAGCTGCTTTGAAACATTCTGCATTGTTAAAAGCGCTATATCAATAAGGTTGACTTGACTTGATTACCTGGGCGTAGCTCCGCCTCTACTGGGACGGCACAGGTGGACGGTGCCGGGGTGGGGCTTCGGCGTAGAGTTGTCTCTCTTGTTGTCTGTGAGACGATCTTGAAGTCAGGGGCCGTCTCTGGAGTTCTTGTGGAGGTCTGGAGTGAGATGAAGGTCCAGATGGATCAAACGGCTGCAGTCTCATCTGATGTCTTTTAGTTCCTCTGTAGCCAGTTGTTGGGAAGCGTCTAAGGGCAACATCCTTAATAGATTTAGCAAAAATCCTGACTCCATCCTGGTTCATGCAGGTGCCATGGTCTTATAGAGCTGTGGGGGACTAAGTGGACATTGGGCAGACCGGAGCAGGTGTGACGGAGCTCTTCATTGATCTGATCGATCACCAAGGGAGGGACGTCGAGCTGTGGGAGCAGAGTGGAGACCAACACACGTGTAGTGGGGAAGGTCTGTGAGGCTTTCTCTGCCATCTCATACATAGCCTTGGCTGTCCCTTCCTTTAGGCTGTGGAGGTCATTCGTGCCTGAATGGATGATGATGCATTGTGGGCTGCAGAGTTCCTCTGTAGTGAGCAGCTGATGGGCACGTTCTGTGTTCCTGCAGTGGTGCAGTGGAGCGCAAGGACTCTCTGTCTGGGGAACAGTTTCTCTGGCTCTATGTGTTTTCCAATGGAGTCCATCAGAAGAACTACTGGTGTTCTGTGGGAGGCTGGCTGTGTGTGAGCGAGGTCTGGAGCTGTAGAGCTGTGTGACGGCACTTCATGCTGGAGTTGGGGATCGCTCTCAGTGCTGATGTTGTTGGCAGATTCACTTTCCTTGTTTTTAAGCTGAAAACACACTGCATTCTGCTCTTCCAGCTTTTCTTTCAACTCTTGGATGTTTCGCTCTAACTTTCTTTCTCTCTGCACTGAGTCCTCTTTCATTTTTGACATTTCAGTCTTCATTTTCATGTTCATGTTGATGTTGTGCAAATCCTTAATTTCAGCCTTGAGATTTTTGATAGTGGACTCATCTGGACTGCTAAGAATGAGCTGTTTTAATTCTGACAGCTCCATCTCTTGAAGAGCCACTTTCTCAGGGAGACAGCAGAGATAACAGGATGTGTGTGTGTCCTGCTTGATCATCAGTTCATCGAATAGAGCAGGAGATGTGCTGGCTGAAGAGTAGGGCATCAGTTCGTTCTCCTCCTCAGATTCCCCCTCGGTGCAAGCACTTTCCTCCCGGACTGTCTGTTTTAAAAGGGGAAATGATTTCTCGAAAACATGGAGACTAGCTTCATTCCCTTGAATTAAGACCATTCCACTTTTGTAGAGATTGATGGTTTGGATCTGTGAGGAGTGCTCAGCTGAGTCAAAAACATTGATCTGGCAACCTTTACAGATTCCCCTCTTCTTAGTGTAAGGGAAATAGTTACTAATAGCACTTTTCCAAATGTGGCTCCTCTCTGTATAGAAAATCAGATTTGTCTTCTGATTTTGAGAAGTCATATCAACATAAAGTGTTTCAGGGGGTTCATGTAACACTGACTGTTTGAACGCTTTTCTCTGATCTCCTTTAATGCCGGCAGGATAAACGATCTCCATGGCAACCACTGAATGCGTCCGTTATTGACAGTTGGGATGATGTCGGCAGTTGTTATTAATAAAAACAAATAGTAATATAACACAAATCTTCTTAATCTTCTCTTTAACGTACTGTATTTGTCTTGTGCTGATGTATTTCTCTCTTGTTCTTGTGTTCGCGCTGGTGATCGCGGTCAGCTGTGTGTCTGCTGCGCGCTCTCTCTCTCTCTCTCACGGCCGGCAGTTGCGGCTCTTTCAATGAAGCGACTGAAGTTTTTCCTGCGTATTTCGCGTCTTTTCTGTAGTTTTACACTTCTATAAGTGTTAAACACCGGTTAAACACAGGTTTTTGAGTTTTTACCTCAATTAACAGCAGTACTTTTTTTGAATTAACAGGAGCTCATAACTAGTGCGTCTGTTCAGAATGTCGTCATGGCAACTCTTTTCTGACTCAAATTTCTGACTCTATCTCCTCCTAGAGCTTTAACGCTACAAACTCCAAACTCGGCTTAGACCTTCAAACTGTTCTGACTCGGTGTGCTATATCTTTTCAGACTGATCCGACTCATAGTTTTCCTAAAAATACTGATTAAAACTTGGAAAAACTCCCATAGACTTTCATTGACGGAATGTTCAGATTTTCAAACTGTCAAACTGTCAAAAATTCAAATCTAAACACTGAAGCCCAGACTCACTCAAACTGACATTCTCTGAACTACATCTGAGCCATAGAGACTCATTAAACTCATCTATCACTCTATCTATCACTCTATCTATCTATCTATCTATCTATCTATCTATCTATCTATCTATCTATCTATCTATCTATCTATCTATCTATCTATCTATCTATCTATCTATCTATCTATCTATCTATCACAGTGGCGTAGGCAGAAAGTTGATGATGGGTGGGCCTCCAATAGTGTGGGTGGGCCGGAATAATTTGCATTACCCCCTTAATTTGGAAGAAAAATCAGACTGAAACATAGCTAAAAGTATTCCGTAGCCTATATGTTGGACCTTTTATTGACAGGCCTGCTTTCTTTTGTTAAGTGTCAGATTAACGAACCATCTTGGACCTGGGGACTTTACTGTGTCAACGCATTCCTCAGCAGCGAAAAGTCGACCCTCGCTATAGGGTCCTTGCTCATCATGACCATCATCCATCACTAGATTCACTCTGCCGCACCTGTCGGCTCTCTGACGAGCTTTACAAACCTTGGCGAAATGATTAGATACACCACATGATCGACAAGTCTTTCCATATGCGGGGCACTGCTCTCTGCCTTTCTTGTGACCACCCCCACAATATTTGCAAGACACAGTTCTGAACGTTTGTTCATTATTCACTTCACCATCCCGGCGTTTCAGCCTCTGTGCTTGTGCAATGTTCACAATGTCACTGATTGTGTTGTCGATTGCTTTTACGCGCTGTTCCGTCGCTTCTGCTAATCTGCATATTTCCACAGCCTGTGACAAAGTCAGTTGGCGTTCACGCAACAGGCGCCGCCTGGTGTTCTCATTTGCAATGCCCAGGACAAGTCTATCACGAATCATTTCATCTTTGAGCCCCCTGTATTCGCAGGTCGATGCTCATTCCGGCAGCCTCGTGAGAAAGTTGTCAATAGGCTCGTCCACTTCCTGCTTGCAACAACCGAACATATACCTTTCGTAGATTACAATTTTTGCCGGTTTAAAGTAGTTTCCCAAGGCATCAAGTATGGCTTTCGGATCTTTCGTTTGTTCCTCGCTCAACATGATATTGTGACTGTAGATATGCCGACATTCATTGCCCATTAATCGCCGCAGTGCTGCTGCTCTCACCTCTTCGGACTTCTCAATCAGCCCGGTAGCTAGTTCATAGTCCTCGAATTCCGCTCGGAAATTGTCCCAGTTTTTTGATATATCCCCCGACATCCCCATGCCATCGGGGGCAGGAATACTGTTTAAGGCCATGTTCAGGTTCTAGTGCTCACTTCTGACACCATGTTCGTGTATTATTCACTAAAATAAAATAAGCAGGAGCTGAATCACAGTGTCTTTATTTCAAAAGCCCAGCGTAACAGCGCGCGAGCAGGAACCAACAACGTCACCACCTGATACAGACCATATATGGCATTTCACCGTAACAGTAACCTGATAACTATATCACGAAGAGAAATCACAATGTCCTGTATCGACAACCTGCCATTAACAAACGTGCTCACAAATATTACATGCAAATATATATGATTGCCATGCCACGGTGGGCCACACTAAAAACCTACCCATAGCTTACCTTGTATGGCTGATCAGGCCCATCCGTAGCTACGCTAGTGCTCTATCATCTAACTAATCTTTCACTCTATCATCTAACAAATCTTTCACTCTATCACTCTATCATCTAACTAATCTTTCACTCTACCACTCTATCTATCTATCTATCTATCTATCTATCTATCTATCTATCTATCTATCTATCTATCTATCTATCTATCTATCTATCTATCTATCTATCTATCTATCTATCATCTAACTAATATCTTTCACTCTATCACTCTATCTATCTATCTATCTATCTATCTATCTATCTATCTATCTATCTATCTATCTATCTATCTATCTATCTATCTATCTATCTATCTATCTATCTATCTATCTATCTATCTATCTACAACCCCAAATCAGAAAAAGTTGGGACAGTATGGAAAACGCAAATAAAAAGAAGAAGTGATTTCTAAATTTACTTTGACTTGTATTTCATTGCAGACAATATGAACAAAAATATTTCATGCTTTGTCTGGTCAACTTCATGTCATTTGTAAATATGCATCCTTTCCTGTCATTCAGAACTGCAACACATTTAAAAAAAAGTTGGGACAGTAAAGAATTTACCACTTTGTAATGTTGCCATTCCTTTTCACAACACTTAAAAGACGTTTAGGGACTGAAGACACCAAGTGATGAAGTGTTTCAGGTGTAATTTTGTCCCATTCTTCCTGCAAACAAGTCTTAAGGTGGGCAACAGTACGGGGTCTTCGTTGTCGCATTCTCTATTGGAGACAGGTCGGGACTGCAGGCAGGCCAGTCAAGTACCCGTACCCTCTTCCTCCGCAGCCAGGACTTTGTAATGTGTGCAGAATGTGGTTTTGCATTGTCTTGTTGAAATACAATACACGGACGTCCCTGGAAAAGATGTCTTCTTGAAGGCAGCATATTATGCTCCAAAATCTCTATGTACTTTTCAGCATTAATGGTGCCTTCACAGAA
>JARQWZ010004405.1:87500-112481 GCA_033150135.1 Gobio occitaniae | reverse complement strand
GCTGTGATTGACAGCTGTGAGACTTCAGTGTAAACGCCCACTGCTGTGATTGGCCGCTGTGAGACGTCAGTGTAAACGCCCACTGCTGTGATTGGCCGCTGTGAGACGTCAGTGTAAACGCCCACTGCTGTGATTGACAGCTGTGAGACTTCAGTGTAAACGCCCACTGCTGTGATTGGCCAGTGTGAGACGTCAATGTAAACGCCCACTGCTGTGATTGACAGCTGTGAGACTTCAGTGTAAACGCCCACTGCTGTGATTGGCGGCTGTGAGACGTCAGTGTAAACGCCCACTGCTGTGATTGACAGCTGTGAGACTTCAGTGTAAACGCCCACTGCTGTGATTGGCCGCTGTGAGATGTCAGTGTAAACGCCCACTGCTGTGATTGGCCGCTGTGAGATGTCAGTGTAAACGCCCACTGCTGTGATTGGCCGCTGTGAGATGTCAGTGTAAACGCCCACTGCTGTGATTGGCCGCTGTGAGACGTCAGTGTAAACGCCCACTGCTGTGATTGGCCGCTGTGAGACGTCAGTGTAAACGCCCACTGCTGTGATTGGCCGCTGTGAGACGTCAGTGTAAACGCCCACTGCTGTGATTGACAGCTGTGAGACGTCAGTGTAAACGCCCACTGCTGTGATTGACAGCCGTGAGACTTCAGTGTAAACGCCCACTGCTGTGATTGGCCACTGTGAGACTTCAGTGTAAACGCCCACTGCTGTGATTGACAGCTGTGAGACTTCAGTGTAAACGCCCACTGCTGTGATTGGCCACTGTGAGACTTCAGTGTAAACGCCCACTGCTGTGATTGACAGCTGTGAGACGTCAGTGTAAACGCCCACTGCTGTGATTGACAGCTGTGAGACGTCAGTGTAAACGCCCACTGCTGTGATTGACAGCCGTGAGACTTCAGTGTAAACGCCCACTGCTGTGATTGGCCACTGTGAGACTTCAGTGTAAACGCCCACTGCTGTGATTGACAGCTGTGAGACGTCAGTGTAAACGCCCACTGCTGTGATTGGCCACTGTGAGACTTCAGTGTAAACGCCCACTGCTGTGATTGACAGCTGTGAGACTTCAGTGTAAACGCCCACTGCTGTGATTGGCCACTGTGAGACTTCAGTGTAAACGCCCACTGCTGTGATTGGCCACTGTGAGACTTCAGTGTAAACGCCCACTGCTGTGATTGGCCACTGTGAGACTTTAGTGTAAACGCCCACTGCTGTGATTGGCCACTGTGAGACTTCAGTGTAAACGCCCCACTGCTGTGATTGGCCACTGTGAGACTTCAGTGTAAACGCCCACTGCTGTGATTGGCCACTGTGAGACTTCAGTGTAAACGCCCACTGCTGTGATTGACAGCTGTGAGACTTCAGTGTAAACGCCCACTGCTGTGATTGGCCACTGTGAGACGTCAGTGTAAACGCCCACTGCTGTGATTGGCCGCTGTGAGACTCCAGTATAAACGCCCACTACTGTGATTGGCCGCTGTGAGACTTCAGTGTAAACGCCCACTGCTGTGAATGGCCGCTGTGAGACGCCAGTATAAACGCCCACTACTGTGATTGGCCGCTGTGAGACGTCAGTGTAAACGCCCACTGCTGTGATTGACAGCTGTGAGACGTCAGTGTAAACGCCCACTGCTGTGATTGACAGCTGTGAGACTTCAGTGTAAACGCCCACTGCTGTGATTGGCCACTGTGAGACGTCAGTGTAAACGCCCACTGCTGTGATTGGCCACTGTGAGATGTCAGTGTAAACGCCCACTGCTGTGATTGGCCACTGTGAGACTTCAGTGTAAACGCCCACTGCTGTGATTGACAGCTGTGAGACTTCAGTGTAAACGCCCACTGCTGTGATTGGCTGCTGTGAGACGCCAGTATAAACGCCCACTACTGTGATTGGCCGCTGTGAGACGTCAGTGTAAACGCCCACTGCTGTGATTGACAGCTGTGAGACGTCAGTGTAAACGCCCACTGCTGTGATTGACAGCTGTGAGACTTCAGTGTTAACGCCCACTGCTGTGATTGGCCACTCTGAGACGTCAGTGTAAACGCCCACTGCTGTGATTGGCCACTGTGAGACGTCAGTGTAAACGCCCACTGCTGTGATTGGCCACTGTGAGATGTCAGTGTAAACGCCCACTGCTGTGATTGACAGCTGTGAGACTTCAGTGTAAACGCCCACTGCTGTGATTGGCCACTGTGAGACGTCAGTGTAAACGCCCACTGCTGTGATTGACAGCTGTGAGACTTCAGTGTAAACGCCCACTGCTGTGATTGGCCACTGTGAGACTTCAGTGTTAACGCCCACTGCTGTGATTGGCCACTGTGAGACGTCAGTGTTAACGCCCACTGCTGTGATTGACAGCTGTGAGACGTCAGTGTAAACGCCCACTGCTGTGATTGACAGCTGTGAGACGTCAGTGTAAACGCCCACTGCTGTGATTGGCCACTGTGAGACTTCAGTGTAAACGCCCCACTGCTGTGATTGGCCGCTGTGAGACTTCAGTGTAAACGCCCACTGCTGTGATTGACAGCTGTGAGACTTCAGTGTAAACCGCCACTGCTGTGATTGGCTGCTGTGAGACGCCAGTATAAACGCCCACTACTGTGATTGGCCGCTGTGAGACGTCAGTGTAAACGCCCACTGCTGTGATTGACAGCTGTGAGACGTCAGTGTAAACGCCCACTGCTGTGATTGACAGCTGTGAGACTTCAGTGTTAACGCCCACTGCTGTGATTGGCCACTCTGAGACGTCAGTGTAAACGCCCACTGCTGTGATTGGCCACTGTGAGACGTCAGTGTAAACGCCCACTGCTGTGATTGGCCACTGTGAGATGTCAGTGTAAACGCCCACTGCTGTGATTGACAGCTGTGAGACTTCAGTGTAAACGCCCACTGCTGTGATTGGCCACTGTGAGACGTCAGTGTAAACGTCCACTGCTGTGATTGGCCACTGTGAGACTTCAGTGTAAACGCCCCACTGCTGTGATTGGCCGCTGTGAGACGTCAGTGTAAACGTCCACTGCTGTGATTGACAGCTGTGAGACGTCAGTGTAAACGCCCACTGCTGTGATTGGCCACTGTGAGACTTCAGTGTAAACGCCCCACTGCTGTGATTGGCCGCTGTGAGACTTCAGTGTAAACGTCCACTGCTGTGATTGACAGCTGTGAGACGTCAGTGTAAACGCCCACTGCTGTGATTGGCCGCTGTGAGACGTCAGTGTAAACGCCCACTGCTGTGATTGGCCACTGTGAGACGTCAATGTAAACGCCCACTGCTGTGATTGACAGCTGTGAGACGTCAGTGTAAACGCCCACTGCTGTGATTGGCCGCTGTGAGATGTCAGTGTAAACGCCCACTGATGTGATTGACAGCTGTGAGACGTCAGTGTAAACGCCCACTGATGTGATTGACAGCTGTGAGACGTCAGTGTAAACGCCCACTGATGTGATTGACAGCTGTGAGACGTCAGTGTAAACGCCCACTGATGTGATTGACAGCTGTGAGACGTCAGTGTAAACGCCCACTGATGTGATTGACAGCTGTGAGACGTCAGTGTAAACGCCCACTGATGTGATTGACAGCTGTGAGACGTCAGTGTAAACGCCCACTGATGTGATTGGCCGCTGTGAGACGTCAGTGTAAACGCCCACTGCTGTGATTGACAGCTGTGAGACTTCAGTGTAAACGCCCACTGATGTGATTGACAGCTGTGAGACGTCAGTGTAAACGCCCACTGATGTGATTGACAGCTGTGAGACTTCAGTGTAAACGCCCACTGCTGTGATTGGCCACTGTGAGACTTCAGTGTAAACGGCCACTGCTGTGATTGGCCGCTGTGAGACGTCAGTGTAAACGCCCACTGCTGTGATTGACAGCTGTGAGACTTCAGTGTAAACGCCCACTGCTGTGATTGGCCACTGTGAGACTTCAGTGTAAACGCCCACTGCTGTGATTGGCCACTGTGAGACTTCAGTGTAAACGCCCACTGCTGTGATTGGCCACTGTGAGACTTCAGTGTAAACGCCCACTGCTGTGATTGGTCACTGTGACACTTCAGTGTAAACGCCCACTGCTGTGATTGGCCACTGTGAGACTTCAGTGTAAACGCCCACTGCTGTGATTGGCCACTGTGAGACTTCAGTGTAAACGCCCACTGCTGTGATTGGCCACTGTGAGACGTCAGAGTAAACGCCCACTGCTGTGATTGACAGCTGTGAGACTTCAGTGTAAACGCCCACTGCTGTGATTGGCCGCTGTGAGACGTCAGTGTAAACGCCCACTGCTGTGATTGGCCGCTGTGAGATGTCAGTGTAAACGCCCACTGCTGTGATTGACAGCTGTGAGACTTCAGTGTAAACGCCCACTGCTGTGATTGGCCGCTGTGAGACGTCAGTGTAAACGCCCACTGCTGTGATTGGCCGCTGTGAGACGTCAGTGTAAACGCCCACTGCTGTGATTGGCCGCTGTGAGATGTCAGTGTAAACGCCCACTGCTGTGATTGACAGCTGTGAGACTTCAGTGTAAAAGCCCACTGCTGTGATTGGCCGCTGTGAGACGTCAGTGTAAACGCCCACTGCTGTGATTGGCCGCTGTGAGACGTCAGTGTAAACGCCCACTGCTGTGATTGACAGCTGTGAGACTTCAGTGTAAACGCCCACTGCTGTGATTGGCCAGTGTGAGACGTCAATGTAAACGCCCACTGCTGTGATTGACAGCTGTGAGACTTCAGTGTAAACGCCCACTGCTGTGATTGGCGGCTGTGAGACGTCAGTGTAAACGCCCACTGCTGTGATTGACAGCTGTGAGACTTCAGTGTAAACGCCCACTGCTGTGATTGGCCGCTGTGAGATGTCAGTGTAAACGCCCACTGCTGTGATTGGCCGCTGTGAGATGTCAGTGTAAACGCCCACTGCTGTGATTGGCCGCTGTGAGATGTCAGTGTAAACGCCCACTGCTGTGATTGGCCGCTGTGAGACGTCAGTGTAAACGCCCACTGCTGTGATTGGCCGCTGTGAGACGTCAGTGTAAACGCCCTTTGCTGTGATTGGCCGCTGTGAGACGTCAGTGTAAACGCCCACTGCTGTGATTGACAGCTGTGAGACGTCAGTGTAAACGCCCACTGCTGTGATTGACAGCCGTGAGACTTCAGTGTAAACGCCCACTGCTGTGATTGGCCACTGTGAGACTTCAGTGTAAACGCCCACTGCTGTGATTGACAGCTGTGAGACTTCAGTGTAAACGCCCACTGCTGTGATTGGCCACTGTGAGACTTCAGTGTAAACGCCCACTGCTGTGATTGACAGCTGTGAGACGTCAGTGTAAACGCCCACTGCTGTGATTGACAGCTGTGAGACGTCAGTGTAAACGCCCACTGCTGTGATTGACAGCCGTGAGACTTCAGTGTAAACGCCCACTGCTGTGATTGGCCACTGTGAGACTTCAGTGTAAACGCCCACTGCTGTGATTGACAGCTGTGAGACGTCAGTGTAAACGCCCACTGCTGTGATTGGCCACTGTGAGACTTCAGTGTAAACGCCCACTGCTGTGATTGACAGCTGTGAGACTTCAGTGTAAACGCCCACTGCTGTGATTGGCCACTGTGAGACTTCAGTGTAAACGCCCACTGCTGTGATTGACCACTGTGAGACTTCAGTGTAAACGCCCACTGCTGTGATTGGCCACTGTGAGACTTTAGTGTAAACGCCCACTGCTGTGATTGGCCACTGTGAGACTTCAGTGTAAACGCCCACTGCTGTGATTGGCCACTGTGAGACTTCAGTGTAAACGCCCACTGCTGTGATTGGCCACTGTGAGACTTCAGTGTAAACGCCCACTGCTGTGATTGACAGCTGTGAGACTTCAGTGTAAACGCCCACTGCTGTGATTGGCCACTGTGAGACGTCAGTGTAAACGCCCACTGCTGTGATTGGCCGCTGTGAGACGCCAGTATAAACGCCCACTACTGTGATTACTTGATGTCTGAACAGATGTCCTGCCTGATCGATTGCTCCTGCCTGATCGATTGCTCCTGTCTGCCTGCTGTGTCTGTTGCTCTGTAGCTCAAGTCTGTAGCTCTGTAGAGCCTTGCTTACGTTTGAATCTTTATTTTGATATTTCCTCTTTCTTCTACTGCTAAATATAACTTACTCATCACCATACATTGTTTAAAAATTGCCTATCACGTTAAATTTGACATCGCTAGCTTTTAATCTAAATCACCATCACACGTTAGCATTTTGCTAGCCTGTTAGCTTGTTATCTCTGCACCCGGGTCTCCCTTTTTCTGAGTTCATAACTTGGATTAGTAAATTGTGTCCAGCAAACGATTGTGGTAAGTGGTAAATTGGATTAATCAACAAACACGGTAAGTCATGTCTTCTCCTGTCATTATCACCTGCACTGCATGTCGCATGTTTAGTGTAGGCTTCTCCGCTAGCGAACAGGGCTTCACATGTGATAAATGTAAGGAGATAGTTAGGCTGACGGAGAAGATTTCAGAATTAGAAACACGCATCCATACTTTATCTGAGAGTAGTGAGGATGTAACAGCTTTAGACACTGATTTGGATGCGAATAGCTTAGTGAACTCTGTACATTCTTCGGTTCCGGCTGCAGGGCCCTCGCAGCAGGGAAACTGGGTAACAGTGAGGCAGCATAGTCGCAGACCAAAGAACCGCTTTTCCGTTCTGGTTAGAACATCAAACAGGTTCTCCCCTCTCAGTGAAGCACCCACTGAGTATCCTGTTGAAAGTGCCCTAGTCATTGGCGATTCTATTACACGGAACGTGAAGATAGAGACACCAGCCACCATAGTCACTTGTTTACCGGGAGCCAGAGCACCTGACATCAAAGCAAATTTAAAAGTGCTGGCTAAAGCTAATCGTAAATTCTCTAAGATTATTATTCACGTCGGCACTAATGATGTTTGACTTCGCCAGTCGGAGATCACCAAAATTAACATTAAAGAGGTGTGTGAACTCGCTAGTACGATGTCTGAGGCTGTTTTTTGTTCTGGACCGCTCCCGGCAAAAAGGAGCGATGAGATAGTTAGCAGACTATCATCACTCAATGGCTGGTTGTCTAAGTGGTGTCTGCAAAATAACATAGGGTTCATAGACAATTGGAAAAGTTTTTGGGGCAGACCTGACCTGTTGAAGAAGGATGGCATCCATCCCTCTTGGGGTGGTGCCGCTCTTCTCTCTAGTAATCTGGCACATAGTCTTAGAGCTAAACCTTGACTCACTAGGGCCCAGGTCAGGAAGCAGACAAACTGGCTAAACCGACCGTCTGCTTGCTGTCTCACGTTACCGGAGTCAGATAAATCCCAGCACATAGAGACTCTTTCACCTAGATATTATCATATAGAGACTGTGTCTGTTCCCCGAATTAGTAAATACAAAAAAACATCAAAACCATTCAACAGTAAAAATTTAATTGACGTCCAACAAATAAACAAAATATATAATACAGATGAACAATTGATAAAGCTTGGGTTGCTGAATATTAGATCCCTTTCCCCAAAAGCACTTATTGTTAATGATATTATTACAGATAATAATCTAGATGTGCTGTGTTTGACAGAAACCTGGCTAAAACCTGACGACTACATTACCTTAAATAAGTCCACCCCCCAAGATTATAGTTATAAACATGAGCCGCGTCTGAAAGGTAAAGGGGGAGGGGTTGCTGTAATTTATAATAATATCTTCAGTATTACTCAGAAGTCTAGTTTCAAATATAATTCCTTCGAAGTTTTGGTGCTTTATGTAACGCTATGTAGTGTACATGATAAAACCTGTTCAACATTTGTGTTAGCTACTGTATACAGGCCACCTGGGCATAATACAGACTTTATCAAAGAATTTGCTGATTTTCTATCAGAGTTAGTACTGGCCGTAGATAAAGTACTAATTGTTGGTGATTTTAATATCCATGTAGATAACGGAAAAGACGTATTGGGATTAGCATTTAAAGACACACTAAACTCTATTGGAGTTAGGCAACACGTGTCAGGAGCCACTCATCGCCATAATCATACTTTAGACCTAATATTGTCACATGGAATAAATATTGATACCGTTGAAATTCTGCAGCAGAGCGATGACATCTCAGATCATTACTTAGTATCATGTATACTTAATTTAGCTAAGGTTGCAAAGCCGCCCCCTCGCTTTAAAAATGGCAGGACAATCACTGCCGCTACTAAAGATTGCTTTTTAAATAATCTCCCTCATCAGTATCATCTGCTCAGCATCCCAGATAGTATTGAAGAACTCGATGTTGCAACAGAAACTATTGACTCTCTCTTTTCCAGTACTTTAGACACAGTTGCTCCTCTGCGCTTAAAGAGGATTAAAGAAAATAGTCCAACGCCGTGGTACAACGAGCACACCCGGGCCCTTAAAACAGCAGCCAGAAAAATGGAGCGCAGCTGGAAGAAAACAAAATTAGAGGTATTTCGTAATTCGTGGAAAGAGCACATGATCACATACAGAAAAGCTGTAAAAACGGCTAGATCTGCTTATTTCTCAACTCTCTTGGAAGAAAACAAACACAACCCAAGGTATTTATTCGATACAGTGGCTAAATTAACCAAAAATAAAGCTTCAACTTCTGATGATTGTAAACAGCACAGCAGTAATGACTTTATGAACTTCTTCACATGTAAGATTGATAATATTAGGAAAAATTTTTTAACCATGCAGCCGTCTAATACAGCATCACATCAGACAGAGCATTGTAGTGTCACTGAGGAAAAATTACACTCATTCACTGCTATAGGAGAAGAAGAATTGGCTAAACTCGTTAAATCATCAAAATCGACAACATGTATGCTCGACCCTATACCAACTAGGCTATTAAAAGAGATGCTACCAGAGGTCATAGATCCTCTTCTTAATATCATTAATTCATCTTTGTCATTAGGATATGTCCCGAAAACTTTTAAGTTGGCTATTATTAAACCACTTATTAAAAAAACGCAACTTGATCCTACTGATTTAGTCAATTATAGACCAATCTCAAATCTACCCTTTCTGTCAAAAATACTTGAAAAGGCAGTGTCTTCACAATTATGTTCCTTTTTAGAAAGAAATGGTATCTGTGAGGATTTCCAGTCAGGATTTAGACCGTATCATAGCACTGAGACTGCTCTCGTCAGAGTTACAAATGATTTGCTCTTATCATCCGATCGTGGCTGTATCTCTCTATTAGTGTTACTCGATCTTAGCGCTGCATTTGATACTATCGACCACAACATTCTTTTGAATAGACTCGAAAATTATGTAGGTATTAGTGGAATTGCATTATCATGGTTTAAATCACACCTATGCGACCGTTATCAGTTTGTAGTAGTAAATGAAGATATGTCACACCGATCGCAAGTTCAGTATGGAGTACCACAAGGCTCAGTGCTAGGACCGCTACTCTTCACCCTGTACATGCTACCACTGGGAGATATCATTAGGAAGCATGGCGTTAGTTTTCATTGTTATGCTGACGATACTCAGCTCTATATTTCTTCACGCCCTGAAGAAACTTACCAATTCACAAGATTAACGGAATGCATAGCTGATATAAAACATTGGATGACTGGTAATTTCCTGCAACTCAATTCAGAAAAAACTGAATTTTTAATTATTGGACAAAAAAGCTCCACAAGTAGTAACCTAGAATACTGTCTAACACTTGATGGCTGTTCTGTCAAGTCCTCGTCGTCAGTGAGGAACCTGGGTGTGCTCTTTGATACCAATCTTTCGTTTGAAAGCCACGTTTCTAGCATCTGTAAAACTGCTTTCTACCATCTTAAAAATATATCTAAATTACGGCACATGCTCTCAATGCAAAATGCTGAACAGTTAGTTCATGCGTTCATGACCTCAAGGTTAGATTATTGTAATGCTCTACTGGGTGGTTGCCCTGCTCGCTTAATAAATAAACTCCAGCTGGTCCAAAACGCAGCAGCTCGAGTTCTTACTAGAACCAGGAAGTATGACCATATTAGCCCAGTTCTGTCAACACTGCACTGGCTGCCTATTAAACATCGCATACATTTTAAAATCTTACTTACTACTTACAAAGCACTAAATGGTTTAGCTCCCCAATACTTGAGCGAGCTCTTAACATATTATACTCCATCACGTCTACTGCGCTCTCAAAATTCTGGCCAGTTGATCATACCGAGAATATCCAAATCAACTGCAGGCGGTCGATCGTTTTCCTATTTAGCACCTAAACTCTGGAACAGTCTTCCTAACATTGTTCGGGAAGCAGACACACTCTGTCAGTTTAAATCTAGATTAAAAACACATCTCTTTACTGTGGCATACACATAAAACACTTTTTCAATGAAATGATTGTTAGGCTGCATTAACTAGGTCAGCCGGAACCGGGAACACTTCCCATAACACCTGATGTACTCGTTACATCATCAGAAGAATGGCACCTACGCTAATGATAGTCTCTCTGTTTTATCCCGAGGTTTACTGCAGTCAGCCGGATCCGGGCCGTATCCAGTTCAGATGGTGGACCTGCGCCCAGAGAAGACCAACACAGGACCCCGAAGTGTCTGGGAGACCGTGATTAGACTCCCCCTGCAACTGCCTCATCGACACGGCATCTCAATAAACCCGTCTCCGGCGTGTTGACTCAGATTGTTCGAATATTACAATTAAATAATACTTAAATCGATATGTCATCCTCAATAAACCCGTCTCCAGCGTGTTGCCTCCGATCATTCGAATATTGCACTTTAATAATTATTTAATCAACATCATCCTCAATAAACCCGTCTCCAGCATGTTGCCCCCGGTCCCTCGAATATTCTGATCTATCATGACCTCCGAGCTGTAAAACTGCCAGAATAATAATAATAATACGCTGTTTGTTAATTGGCCAGAGGAGAACTGGCACCCCGACTGAGCCTGGTTTCTCCCAAGGTTTATTTTTCTCCATTAGGTCACCTAATGGGGTTTTGGTTTCCTTGCCACTGTTGCCTCTGGCTTGGCGTGCTCAGTTGGGGACACTACATTTTTCAACTAAACATCGAAATACATCTAAATAATAAAATAAATTAACCATTTAAACTAAATTACTGATCAAATTATTGATCTAAAGCCCACACTGTCACTGTATGATACTTGAAATTTTTCCAGAATGGCTATACAGCTGAATAAAATTATGCTGCATTATTTTCCTGTTTAACACTGTAAAGCTGCTTTGAAACAATCTACATTGTTAAAAGCGCTATATAAATAAAGTTGACTTGACTTGACTTGATTGGCCGCTGTGAGACTTCAGTGTAAACGCCCACTGCTGTGAATGGCCGCTGTGAGACGCCAGTATAAACGCCCACTACTGTGATTGGCCGCTGTGAGACGTCAGTGTAAACGCCCACTGCTGTGATTGACAGCTGTGAGACGTCAGTGTAAACGCCCACTGCTGTGATTGACAGCTGTGAGACTTCAGTGTAAACGCCCACTGCTGTGATTGGCCACTGTGAGACGTCAGTGTAAACGCCCACTGCTGTGATTGGCCACTGTGAGATGTCAGTGTAAACGCCCACTGCTGTGATTGGCCACTGTGAGACTTCAGTGTAAACGCCCACTGCTGTGATTGACAGCTGTGAGACTTCAGTGTAAACGCCCACTGCTGTGATTGGCTGCTGTGAGACGCCAGTATAAACGCCCACTACTGTGATTGGCCGCTGTGAGACGTCAGTGTAAACGCCCACTGCTGTGATTGACAGCTGTGAGACGTCAGTGTAAACGCCCACTGCTGTGATTGACAGCTGTGAGACTTCAGTGTTAACGCCCACTGCTGTGATTGGCCACTCTGAGACGTCAGTGTAAACGCCCACTGCTGTGATTGGCCACTGTGAGACGTCAGTGTAAACGCCCACTGCTGTGATTGGCCACTGTGAGATGTCAGTGTAAACGCCCACTGCTGTGATTGACAGCTGTGAGACTTCAGTGTAAACGCCCACTGCTGTGATTGGCCACTGTGAGACGTCAGTGTAAACGCCCACTGCTGTGATTGACAGCTGTGAGACTTCAGTGTAAACGCCCACTGCTGTGATTGGCCACTGTGAGACTTCAGTGTTAACGCCCACTGCTGTGATTGGCCACTGTGAGACGTCAGTGTTAACGCCCACTGCTGTGATTGACAGCTGTGAGACGTCAGTGTAAACGCCCACTGCTGTGATTGACAGCTGTGAGACGTCAGTGTAAACGCCCACTGCTGTGATTGGCCACTGTGAGACTTCAGTGTAAACGCCCCACTGCTGTGATTGGCCGCTGTGAGACTTCAGTGTAAACGCCCACTGCTGTGATTGACAGCTGTGAGACTTCAGTGTAAACCGCCACTGCTGTGATTGGCTGCTGTGAGACGCCAGTATAAACGCCCACTACTGTGATTGGCCGCTGTGAGACGTCAGTGTAAACGCCCACTGCTGTGATTGACAGCTGTGAGACGTCAGTGTAAACGCCCACTGCTGTGATTGACAGCTGTGAGACTTCAGTGTTAACGCCCACTGCTGTGATTGGCCACTCTGAGACGTCAGTGTAAACGCCCACTGCTGTGATTGGCCACTGTGAGACGTCAGTGTAAACGCCCACTGCTGTGATTGGCCACTGTGAGATGTCAGTGTAAACGCCCACTGCTGTGATTGACAGCTGTGAGACTTCAGTGTAAACGCCCACTGCTGTGATTGGCCACTGTGAGACGTCAGTGTAAACGTCCACTGCTGTGATTGGCCACTGTGAGACTTCAGTGTAAACGCCCCACTGCTGTGATTGGCCGCTGTGAGACGTCAGTGTAAACGTCCACTGCTGTGATTGACAGCTGTGAGACGTCAGTGTAAACGCCCACTGCTGTGATTGGCCACTGTGAGACTTCAGTGTAAACGCCCCACTGCTGTGATTGGCCGCTGTGAGACTTCAGTGTAAACGTCCACTGCTGTGATTGACAGCTGTGAGACGTCAGTGTAAACGCCCACTGCTGTGATTGGCCGCTGTGAGACGTCAGTGTAAACGCCCACTGCTGTGATTGGCCACTGTGAGACGTCAATGTAAACGCCCACTGCTGTGATTGACAGCTGTGAGACTTCAGTGTAAACGCCCACTGCTGTGATTGGCCGCTGTGAGACGTCATTGTAAACGCCCACTGCTGTGATTGACAGCTCTGAGACTTCAGTGTAAACGCCCACTGCTGTGATTGGCCGCTGTGAGACGTCAGTGTAAACGCCCACTGCTGTGATTGGCCGCTGTGAGACGTCAGTGTAAACTCCCTTTGCTGTGATTGGCCGCTGTGAGACGTCAGTGTAAACGCCCACTGCTGTGATTGACAGCTGTGAGACGTCAGTGTAAACGCCCACTGCTGTGATTGACAGCTGTGAGACGTCAGTGTAAACGCCCACTGCTGTGATTGACTGACATCTTTGCATATGAAATAGCTGAGTATTACACGTCAAAAACATTTAGCGCGTTTTAACTATTTCAGCTCTCAAGATTGACTAATCTTAAAACTAGTTGATTATAGCATTATATTCAGATCTATGGCATTATGTTAACCTCGCAACTTACAGGACCTTCAGGGGTCAAGTGGAGTCGACGGGTCAGCAAAAGGGGGAACAACACAATATTAGGTCATAATGTTATGCCTGATCGGTGTGTGTATATATATATATATATATATATAATGTATATCACATAAAATATGTATCTAAAAATGTTTATGCAACTTTATCCAGGAGCTACTGAGACGTTATTCAGATTCAGTCTTGGGTGTGCATTGCATCATATTCTGACTAAACTAAACTCCCACAATCCTTTAAGGCAAAGATTTGGTCCCAAACACAAGCAAAGAGGAACGTGTGTGAGCCGCTGTTGCAACAAACCACCGCCAGTATTCAATATTCATTGGTGTGAGGCGAGTCAACAGCAGCTCCTGTCCTTCCTGTCTTCTGTCCGTCCCAGTGTGTGTTTGTTCATCTGCACAGGTAATCCTTCATCGCTCATGATGTCAGAGGATCACATGTTGACAGTGAATAAACAGAAGGGCGGCGTGACATTGCTCTACTTTCCTCTGTTAAGTGATTCTGTTGTTCGTAGCCTCCAGCGTCGTGTCCGTTTGTTGGGTGTTGAATAATGTGTGTGTGATGACATGCGTGTGTTTTCTCATGACACAGGCCTCCAGTCTGTCTCTGACCCACAATCCTAGTGGATAAACAGAAGGAAAACGCTGATTTTTTCAGGATTCTGATGAAAGGAAAGTTAAAAAAGAACAACATAAATCTTTTGTAACATATGTCACATGTTGCTAGCCTTTTTAAACATGTTGCTAGCCAGAATCAGGATGTGGCTGACATTTTTTAGCATTAATTAGCATGTTGAAATGAATCACCATGTTGCTAGCATGTTTTAGCATGAATTAGCATGTTGATATGAATCATCATGTTGCTAACATGAATTAGCATGTTTTACTAACATGATTTAACATGTTATTAGCATGACTCACCATGTTGCTAGCATGAATTAGCATGTTGCTTGCATGTTTTAACATGTTACTAGCATGAATCACCATGTTGCTAGCATGAATTAGCATGTTACTAACATGATTTAACATGTTATTAGCATGAACGACCATGTTTATAGCATGTTACTAGCATGAATTAGCATGTTTGCTATGAATCACCATGTTGCTAACCTGATTTAACATGTTGCTAGCATGAATCACCATGTTGCTATCATGAATTAACATGTTACTAACATGATTTAACATGTTATTAGCATGAACCACCATGTTTCTAGCATGTTACTAGCATGAATTAGCATGTTTGCTATGAATCACCATGTTGCTAACATGATTTAACATGTTACTCGCATTAATCACCATGTTACTAGCATGAATTAGCATGTTACTAACATGATTTAACATGTTATTAGCATGAACCACCATGTTTCTAGCATGTTACTAGCATGAATTAGCATGTTTGCTATGAATCACCATGTTGCTAACATGATTTAACATGTTACTAGCATTAATCACCATGTTACTAGCATGAATTAGCATGTTACTAACATAATTTAACATGTTATTAATATGAACCACCATGTTTCTAGCATGTTACTAGCATGAATTAGCATGTTTGCTATGAATCACCATGTTGCTAACATGATTTAACATGTTATTAGCTTGAATCACCATGTTACTAGCATGAATTAGCATGTTGCTAGTATGATTGAACATGTGACTACATTAATCACCATGTTTACTAGCATGAATTAGCATTATGCTTGCCTGTTTTAACATGTTACTAGCATTAATCACCATGTTACTAGCATTACTTAGCATGTTACTAACATGATTTAATGTTATTAGCATGAATCAGCATGTTTTGCTAGCATGTTTTAACATGAATTAGCATGTTGATTGCATGTTACTTCTACCATGTTTCAACACGCTGCTAACATGTTTTAACATATTGCTAGCATGGTATAACATGAATTAGCATGTTGCTAACATGATTTTGCATGTTGCTAGTATGCTACTTTCCTCTGTTAAGTGATTCTGTTGTTCGTAGCCTCCAGCGTCGTGTCCGTTTGTTGGGTGTTGAATAATGTGTGTGTGATGACATGCGTGTGTTTTCTCAAGACAAAGGCCTCCAGTCTGTCTCTGACCCACAATCCTAGTGGATAAACAGAAGGAAAACGCTGAAACGCCGCTGGACGGAGAGAGAGAGCGACTTTGTGAGTACCAGCCGCACTTATCAAGTCAAGTGTATTGATTGTAAATAAAGATGCACACACACTTCATAATCAAAGCAGTAAAACACCAGACGGAGCATTGAAGATCCGTTTTATTTCTCAGGATTCTGATGAAAGGAAAGTTAAAAAAGAACAACATAAATCTTTTGTAACATATGTCATATGTTGCTAGCAAGGATCAGCATGTGGCTGACATGTTTTAGCATTAATTAGCTTGTTGTTAACATGGTTTAACCTTTTACTAGCATTAATCGCCATGTTGGTAGCATGTTTTACATGAATTAGCATGTTGCTAGCATGGTTTAACCTGTTACTAGCATTAATCACCATATTGCTAGCATGTTTTAACATGAATTAGCATGTTGCTAACATGATTTAACCTGTTACTAGCATTAATCGCCATGTTGCTAGCATGTTTTAACATGAATTAGCATGTTGATATGAATCATCATTTTGCTAGCATGACTTAGCATGTTACTAACATGATTTAACATGTTATTAGCATGAACCACCATATTTCTAGCATGTTTTAACATGAATTATCATGTTGCTATGAATCACCATGTTGCTAACATTATTTAACATGTTACTAGCATTAATCACCATGTTGCTAGCATGAATTAGCATGTTACTAACATGATTTAACATTTTATTAGCATGAATCACCATGTTGCTTGCATGTTTTAGCATTAATTAGCATGTTGATATGAATCACCATGTTGTTAACATGATATAACATGTTATTAGCATGAATCACCATGTTGCTAGCATGTTTTGGCATTAATTAGTATGTTGATATGAGTCACCATGTTTGCTAACATGTTTTAACACATTGCTAGAATGATTTAGCATTTTGCTATCATGTTTTAGCATTAATTAGCATTTTGATATGAATCACCATGTTGCTAGCATGAATTAGCATGTTACTAACATGATTTAACATGTTTTTAGCATGAATCACCATGTTGTTAGCATGTTTTGGCATTAATTAGCATGTTATTAGCATGAATCACCATGTTGCTAGCATGTTTTGACATTAATTAACATGTTTTTAGCATGGGTCACCATGTTGCTAGCATGTTTGGCATTAATTAGCATGTTATTAGCATGAGTCACCATGTTGATAGCATGTTTTGGCATTAATTAGCATGAATCACCATGTTGCTAGCATGTTTTAGCATGAATTAACATTTTGATATGAATCACCATGTTGCTAGCTTGTTTGACATTAATTAGCATGTTATTAGCATGAATCACCATGTTGCTAGCATGTTTGACATTAATTAGCATGTTATTAACATGAATCACCATGTTGATAGCATGTTTTGGCATTAATTAGCACAAATCACCATGTTGCTAGCATAATTTGGCATGAATTAACATTGTGATATGAATCACCATGTTGCTAGCATGTTTTGGCATTAATTAGCATGTTATTAGCATGAATCACCATGTTGCTAGCATTTTTTGGCTTTAATTAGCATGTTTTTAGCATGAATCACCATGTTGCTAGCTTGTTTGGCATTAATTAGCATGTTATTAGCATGAATCACCATGTTGTTAGCATGAATTAACATTTTGATATGAATCACCATGTTGCTAGCATATTTTGGCATTAATTAGCATGTTATTAGCATGAATCACCATGTTGCTAGCATGTTTGACATTAATTAGCATGTTATTAGCATGAATCACCATGTTGATAGCATGTTTTGGCATTAATTAGCATGAATCACCATGTTGCTAGCATGTTTTAGCATGAATTAACATTTTGATATGAATCACCATGTTGCTAGCATTTTTTGGCATTAATTAGCATGTTATTAGCATGAATCTCCATGTTGTTAGCATTTTTTGGCATTAATTAGCATGAATCACCATGTTGCTAGCATATTTTAGCATGAATTAACATTTTGATATGAATCACCATGTTGCTAGCATGTTTTGGCATTAATTAGCATGTCATTAGCATGCATCACCATGTTGCTAGCATGTTTTGGCTTTAATTAGCATGTTTTTAGCATGAATCACCATGTTGTTAACATGTTTTGCCATTATTTAGCATGTTATTAGCATGAATCTCCATGTTGTTAGCATGTTTTGGCATTAATTAGCATGAATCACCATGTTAATAGCATGTTTTAGCATGAATTAACATTTTGATATGAATCACCGTGTTGCTTACATGTTTTGCCATTATTTAGCATGTTATTAGCATGAATCTCCATGTTGTTAGCATGTTTTGGCATTTAATTAGCATGTTATTAGCATTGAATCACCATGTTGTTAGCATGTTTTGGCATTTAATTAGCATGTTATTAGCGTTGAATTACCATGTTGCTAGCATGTTTTGGCATTAATTAACATGTTTTTAGCATGAATCACCATGTTGTTAGTATGTTTTATCATGAAATAACATGTTGCTACCATTATTTGCATATTGCTATCATGTTTAAGCATGTTTGTTAACATGAATGAGAAGGATGCTAGCATTCTGCTAGCTGGGTTTTAACATGTTGAATCAAGAAAAAACATGTTGCTAGCATGAATTAGCACTTTTGATCAATATATATATATATATATATATATATATATATATATATATATATATATATATATATATATATATATATATATATATATATATTTTTTTTTTTTTTTTTTTTTTTTTTTTTTTTTGTTAAATTTACTTTTGCAATTTACAATGTAATGTGTCCTTGCTGAATAAAAGAAAATTCTACTTACCTTAACTTTTGAATTTCCGTTTCCACAGAAATATGACTGATAATAATCATAAATGTTCATCATGAGAGTGATCAGTGAAGGGTCATGTGACTCTGAAGACTGGAGTAATGATGATAAACTCAACTTTGATCACATGATATAAATTACATTTGACTATATTCATACAGAGATAACCTTGGTGAGGCTTTTAAAACATTAAAAAAATCATAATTATTCCAGTGTTTTGGCCGGTGGTGTGTGTGTAGGTGTTTATCATGAAGTAAGACAGCTAGAAGACTTTAGTCACACTTCGGTCTCGTAACATTAATCTCACACACACACACACACACACACACACACACAGCTTGTTTTTGCTCTTCTGCTGCGCTCTGCTCATTTTTCACGGACTAAAGTCGCATATTTAAATGTGTTTAGATATGACGGATGAAACACCCGCAAACGCTGCTCAGTGTGTGTGTGTGTGTGTGTGTGTGCTAATATCTTCAGCCGATGAGCACACTGAGGTGTTTATCAGAGCACACACACACACACACACACACTACAGCGTGTAAAGTGCTCTTTGTTTGGGCCTCTCATGTTCCATTAGTGTTGCCATTGTTTGTGCTGAATGAAAGCCGCTCATGTGCGGCGCTAGTGCTACGCTAGTGCTCCCTAGATATCCATCTGAACATGCTAATTGAGCCGAATGTTGATTTCAGAGGCGAATGGGGTTGTTTTTCAGGAGTGGCCGTGATGTAATGAGGGGCGGCCGCTGGGTTTGTGGGACCCCGGGGACTCTCTGAGATATTTACTATAGCTAAAACCTTTAAAACACGCTCGCTCCTCGAAATAGCATCAGCGCTAACTGAAGTAAACGTATTGTGGTTCAGCTTGTTGCCAAGGTAACATTTCCCATTTTCATTTAGTTTAACTTGATGAGACTTAAATAACCAAAACTAAAAAAATAATAAAAAATACAAAAACACGCCAAATGTACAAAAACTTCCACTAAAACTACACAAGTAAAGATCGTAGACTAACTTTGAGTTGGCTTGAAAAAGCCTAGCCAGAAAGTTTGAAGTTGTTTAAGTTTTAGTTTAGTAGATAGATAGATTTAGCATGAATTAACATGTTGATAGCATGCTGCTAGCATTTTTAACATGTCATTAGCACGAATCAGCATGTTGTTAGCATTAATTATCATGTTGCTAACGTGGTTTAACATTTTGCTTGCATGTTTTAGCATTTTGTTAGCATTAATTTGCATATTACTAGCTTGTTTTAACACATTGTTAACATGATTTAACATATTGCTAATTGTTATCATGAATTAGCATGTTGATAGCATGCTGTTAACATGCTGCTATCATGTTTTGACATGTTATTAACACGAATCAGCATGTTGTTAGCATTAATTATCATGTTTTGCTAACATGATTTAGCATATTGCTTACATGCTGCTAGTATTTTTGTACATGTTATTAGCATGAATCAGCATGTTAGCATTAATTATCATGTTGCTAACATGATTTAACATTTTGCTTGCATGTTTAAACATTTTGTTACCATTAATTTGCATATTACTAGCATGTTTTAACACATTGTTAACATGATTTAACATATTGCTAATTGTTATCATGAATTAACATGTTGATAGCATGCTGCTAACATGCTGCCATCATGTTTTGACATGTCATTAGCACGAATCAGCATGTTGTTAGCATTAATTATTAGTATTAATTATATTACTTCTCCTCCTTGAACTGCCACCTTAACGTGGTGGAGGGGTTTGAGTACCCGAATGAACCTAGGAGCTATGTTGTCCGGGGCTATATGCCCCTGGTAGGGTCTCCCAAGGCTAACAGGTCCTAGGGGACGGGTCAGACTAAGAGCAGTTCAAAAATCCCTTATGATGACAAAAAAAAGGAGGACCGTGACGTCGCCCGGTACGGCGCAGCCGGGGCCCCACCCTGGAGCCAGGCCTGGGGTTGGGGCTCGTATGCGAGCGCCTGGTGGCCGGGCCTTCCCCCACGGGGTCCGACCGGGCTCAGCCCCGAAGGAGCGACGTGGGGACACCTTCCCGTGGGCCCACCACTCACAGGAGGGACCGTAAGGGGCCGGTGCGGAGAAGATCGGGCAGCAGTCGAAGGCAGGAGCCTAGACAACCCGATCCCTGGACACGGAAACTGGCTCTTGGGACATGGAATGTCACCTCACTGGCGGGGAAGGAGCCTGAGATTGTGCGTGAGGTTGAGAGGTTCCGACTAGAGATAGTCGGAATCACCTCTACGCACGGCTTGGGCTCTGGAACCACACTCCTCGAGAGAGGATGGACTCTTCACCACTCTGGAGTTGCCCATGGTGAGAGGCGGAGGGCTGGTGTGGGTTTGCTTATAGCCCCCCAGCTCTGCCGCCATGTGTTGGAGTTTACCCCGGTGAACGAAAGGGTCGTTTCTCTGCGGCTTCGGCTCAGGGATAGGTCTCTCACTGTTGTTTGTGCCTATGGGCCGAACGGCAGTGCGGAGTACCCAGCCTTTTTGGAGTCTCTGGGAGGGGTGCTGGAGAGTGCTCCGACTGGGGACTCCGTCGTTCTACTGGGGGACTTCAACGCCCACGTGGGCAATGACAGTGACACCTGGAGGGGCGTGATTGGGAGGAACGGCCCCCCTGATCTGAACCCGAGTGGTGTTCAGTTATTGGACTTCTGTGCTAGTTACGGTTTGTCCATAACGAACACCATGTTCAGGCATAAGAGTGTCCATCAGTGCACATGGCACCAGGACACTCTAGGTCGTAGGTCAATGATCGACTTTGTGGTCGTTTCATCTGACCTGCGGCCGTATGTCTTGGACACTCGGGTGAAGAGAGGGGCGGAGCTGTCAACTGATCACCACCTGGTGGTGAGTTGGATCCGATGGCGGAGGAGGAAGCTGGACAGACCCGGCAGACCCAAACGTACTGTGAGGGTCTGCTGGGAACGTTTGGCCGAGCCCCCTGTCAGAGAGATCTTCAACTCCCACCTCCGGCAGAACTTCGACCGGATCCCGAGGGAGGCTGGAGATATTGAGTCCGAGTGGACCATGTTCTCCACCTCCATTGTCAAAACGGCTGCTCGGAGCTGTGGTCGTAAGGTCTCCGGTGCCTGTCGAGGCGGCAATCCCCGAACTCGGTGGTGGACACCGGAAGTAAGAGATGCCGTCAAGCTGAAGAAGGAGTCCTATCGGGCCTGGCTGGCTTGTGGGACTCCTGAGGCAGCTGACCGGTACCGGCAGGCTAAACGGACTGCAGCCCGGGTGGTTGTGGAGGCAAAAACTCGGGCCTGGGAGGAGTTCGGTGAGGCCATGGAAAAGGACTATCGGCTGGCCTCGAAGAGATTCTGGCAAACCGTCCGGCGCCTCAGGAGGGGGAAGCAGTGCCCTACCGACACTGTTTACAGTGGCGATGGGCGGCTGTTGACCTTGACTGGGGATGTTGTCGGACGGTGGAAGGAATACTTCGAGGATCTCCTCAATCCCGCCATCACGCCTTCCATTGAGGAAGCAGAGGCTGGGGGCTCAGAGGAGGACTCGTCCATCACCCGGGCTGAAGTCACCGAGGTGGTCAAGAAACTCCTCGGTGGCAAGGCACCGGGGGTGGATGAGATCCGCCCTGAGTACCTCAAGTCTCTGGATGTTGTGGGGCTGTCTTGGCTGACACGCCTCTGCAACATCGCGTGGCGGTCGGGGACAGTGCCTCTGGGATGGCAGACCGGGGTGGTGGTTCCTCTTTTCAAGAAGGGGGACCGGAGGGTGTGTTCCAACTACAGGGGGATCACACTTCTCAGCCTCCCCGGGAAAGTCTATGCCAGGGTACTGGAGAGGAGAATTCGGCCGATAGTGGAACCTCGGATTCAGGAGGAACAGTCTGGTTTTCGTCCGGGCCGGGGTACACTGGACCAGCTCTATACCCTCTACAGGGTGCTGGAGGGTTCATGGGAGTTTGCCCAACCAGTCCACATGTGTTTTGTGGATTTGGAGAAGGCATTCGACTGTGTCCCTCGCGGCGTCCTGTGGAGGGTGCTGGGGGAATATGGGGTCCGGGGTCCTTTGCTGAGGGCTGTCCGGTCCCTGTACGACCGAAGCAGGAGTTTGGTCCGCATTGCCGGCAGTAAGTCAGACTTGTTCCCGGTGCATGTTGGACTCCGGCAGGGCTGCCCTTTGTCGGCGGTTCTGTTCATAATTTTTATGGACAGAATTTCTAGGCGCAGCCAGGGGCCGGAGGGTGTCAGGTTTGGGGACCACGCGGTTTCGTCTCTGCTCTTTGCGGATGACGTTGTCGTGTTGGCCCCTTCTAACCAGGACCTTCAGCATGCACTGGGACTGTTTCCAGCCGAGTGTGAAGCGGCTGGGATGAGGATCAGCACCTCCAAATCCGAGGCCATGGTCCTCAGTCGGAAAAGGGTGGCTTGCCCACTTCAGGTTGGTGGAGAGTTCCTGCCTCAAGTGGAGGAGTTCAAGTATCTAGGGGTCTTGTTCACGAGTGAGGGGAGGATGGAACGGGAGATTGACAAACGTATCGGTGCATCTTCTGCAGTAATGCGGTCTATGTACCGGTCTGTTGTGGTGAAGAAAGAGCTAAGCCGTAAGGCGAAGCTCTCGATTTAACGGTCAATCTACGTTCCTACTCTCACCTATGGTCATGAGCTTTGGGTCATGACCGAAAGAACAAGATCCCGGATACAGGCGGCCGAAATGAGCTTTCTCCGTAGGGTGGCTGGGCACTCCCTTAGAGATAGGGTGAGAAGCTCAGTCACTCGGGAGGAACTCGGAGTAGAGCCGCTGCTCCTCCACATCGAGAGGGGACAGCTGAGGTGGCTCGGGCATCTGTTCCGGATGCCTCTTGGACGCCTTCCCGGGAAGGTGTTTCGGGCATGTCCAACCGGGAGGAGGCCCTGGGGAAGACCTAGGACACGCTGGAGGGACTATGTCTTCCGGCTGGCCTGGGAACGCCTTGGTGTCCCCCCGGAAGAGCTGGAGGAAGTGTCTAGGGAGAGGGAAGTCTGGGCATCTCTGCTTAGACTGCTGCCCCCGCGACCCAGCCCTGGATAAAGCGGAAGAAGATGGATGGATGGAATAACATGATTTAACATTTTACTTGCATGTTTTAGCATGTTGTTAGCATTAATTTCCATATTACTAGCATTTTTAACACATTGTTAACATGATTTAACATATTGCTAATTGTTATCATGAAATAACATGTTGTTAGCATTCTGTTAACATGCTGCTCTCATGTTTTGACATGTTATTAGCATGAATCAGCATGTTGTTAGCATGAATTATCATGTTTGCTAACATGATTTATCATTTTGCTTACATGCTGCTAACATGTTTTGACATGTTATTAGCACGAATCAGCATGTTGTTAGCATTAATTATCATGTTGCTAACATGATTTAGCAGTTTGCTATCATGTTTTAACACATTGTTAGCATTTATTTGCATATTGCTAGCATGAATTAGCATGTTGATAGCAATGCTGCTAACATGCTGCTAGCATTTTTTTACCTTGTTATTTGCACGAATCAGCATGTTGTTAGCATGAATTATCATGTTTGTTAACATGATTTAGCTTTTTGTTAAAATGCATGCTAGCATGTTTTAACATGTTATTAGCACAAATCAGCATGTTGTTAGCATGAATTATCATGTTGCTAACATGATTTAGCATTTTGCTATCATGTTTTAACACATTGTTAACATCCTGCGAATTGCTATCATGAATTAGTGTGTTTTGCTAGCATGATTTAGTATTTTGTTTGCCTGAATTAGAAAGTTTGGGAACATGATTTAACAGTTTGGGAACATGATTTAGCACATTGTTAGCATTTATCTTTGCATATTCTTAACATGTTATTAACACAAATCAGCATGTTGTTAGCCTGAATTAGATTAGTCATTAGTTTGCTAACATGATTTAACATTTTGTTAGCATGAATTGGCATTTTCCCAGCATGAATTAGCACGTTTTAACACACTTCTAACATGAATAAGCATGTTGATAGCATGATTTAACATGTTGTAAACATTTTATAGCATGTATTAGCATGTTGATGGAATGCTGCTACCATGTTTTAACGCGCTGCTAACAGGTTTTAACATGTTACTAGCCTGTTTTAACAAGACGTCTACCAAGATGTAACATGTTATTAGCACGAATCACCATGTGGTTTGCATTAATTATCAAGTTGTTAACAAGATTTAGCATTTTCATAGCATGTTTTAGCACATGTTGTTCGCATTAATTAGCACATTTGCTAGCATGTTTTAACATTTTATTAGAATAAATTAGCGTTAGCATGTTTTGCCACATTGATAGCATGTTTTACCTTTGTTAGCATTAGGGATGGGCATTTCAAGCAAAAATGATATTCGAAGATCGCTGGGAATTATTCGATTTTTATTCGAAAATCGCAACTCCTCCCCCGCATGCACGCATGTATAGGCT
>JARQWZ010004405.1:77500-82500 GCA_033150135.1 Gobio occitaniae | reverse complement strand
TAGAGTTAAATAGTTGAGTTTTACCGTTTTTGAATCCATTCAGCCGATCTTTGTATCTGGCGGTAGCACTTTTAGCATAGCTTAGCATACATCATTGATTCTGATCAGTCCATAGAGTCAGAGCGTATTTAGGCCACGCCCACACCGGGGGGGAACACAATCGAACGTGACTTTGCATTTCGTGAAGCGGCATCCTTGTCATTTCGGACTTATAACAAAAAACAGAACAATGTCTAAAAGCTGATATGTGACAAAGTGTACAGCAAACAAGCTAAACAAGTTTTTATAAGCTGTCGACCCAAAAAAACGAGAGTTTAAGGAGACAAAAGTGGATAAAGGCAGTAAAACGTGACGCTTCAGCTGAAGAATGGGGACATTTTGGGATCCTGACACTCAGTGTGTCTCAGTGTGCGTATGTGTGTAGTAAATATGTTGTCACTGTTAAGTCAAATATCCAAATGTCAGGTTTATATGTTATATTTCCTGTCTCTGATTACGTTCTCCTGTAGTGTGTGTACTTCTCAGTGTAATATAATGTGTCTCAATGGCCTGTATCCACTTTTTTGTCCTTGAACGTTCGTTTTTTGGGTCAATAGCTTATAAAAACGTCTGGGTTTTTGTTTGTGGGTTTTGTTTAGCTTGTTTGCTGTACACTTTGTCACATATCCGCTTTTAGACATTGTTCTGTTTTTTGTTACAAGTCCGAAATGACAAAGAAACCGCTTCACGCAATGCAAAGTCAATGGAGGGCGGTCGATTGTTTTCCCCCCCGGTGGGCGTGGCCTTCAGATTATGACACGAGTCGCTCTGTCTCTATTAGCATCTCATTAGAAAAATGACCAAAGACACTTTCAATATTTTTCCTATTTAAAACTTGACTCTTCTACAGTTACATCGTGTGCTAAGACCAACTGAAAATGAAAAGTTGCGATTTTCTACACCTATATGGCTAGGAACTACTTTCTCATTCCTGCGTATTAGTGGGGGATCTTCGCGGCCGTACCATGGCTGCAGCGGCGCAATGATTGGTTGATATTCTGTGGAACATGGTGGTAGTTACACCTTCGACTTACTATCACAGCCCTTTACAACACACAGAACCATGGCTAATCACAGCTAAAGCCACAACACAATTTGTCGGCTGCAAGCCTGAAACTTTCTCTGCAACTACACAAACTTAGTGCCAGTCACATTGAAAGTTCCCAAGCTGGGCTACTTTCAGACGCTGTAATATCATTGCGCCGCTGCAGCCATGGTACGGCCGCGAAGATCCGCGACTATTACGCAGGAATGAGAAAGTAGTTCCTAGCCATATAGGTGTAAAATCACAACTTTTAATTTTCAGTTGGTCTTAGCACACGATGTAACTGTAGAAGAGTCAAGTTTTAAATAGGAAAAATATTGAAAGTGTCTTTGGTCATTTTTTGAATGAGATGCTAATGGACTGATCAGAATCAATGATGTATGCTAAGCTATGCTAAAAGTGCTACCGCCAGATACAAAGATCGGCTGAATGGATTCAAAAACGGTAAAACTAAACTATTTAACTCTAGTCGACTTGTAAAATGAGCCTATTTTCAAAAAAAGTGGAGTGTTCCTTTAATCCAAACTTAACCCTGTGCTCGCCGGCACACCTGAAGATTAGAGCTAACCTTCCCAACACATGAGCACGCTCCTCCAGCAGCATTCTGGGTAACCGTCAGCTTCTGTCATGTGCAGGTTGTGATGTCAGTCACTTTACAGACACTTACTGGATTGAGACGCATTCATCCGTTATCATGGTAACATGATTTCACATTTATGGGTTTCAATGACTCACTCGTAAAGACTTCACTTGTTTCATTACTGGATGAATCATTGTTTTTGAATGAATCTCTTGAATGAATGATTCAATGACTCACTCATAAAGACTTGTTTCATTACTGGATGAATCTGTGTTTTTGAACAAATCTCTTGAGTGAATGATTCAATGACTCACTCATAGACTTCACTTGTTTCATTACTGGATGAATCTGTGTTTTTGAACAAATCTCTTCAATGAATGATTCAATGACTCACTCATTAAGTCTTAACTTGTTTAATTACTGGATGAATCAGCGTTTTTAAACAAATCTCTTGAGTGAATGATTCAATGACTCACTCATAAAGACTTGTTTCATTACTGGATGAATCAGTGTTTTTCAGGGTTCCCGCGGGGTCTTAAAAAGTCTTAAAATGTCTAAAATTAAATTTTTTAAATTTAAGGCCTTAAAACGTCTTAAAAACGGCCAGATTTTCACCCGAGGTCTTAAATTTAATTTAGTTAGGTCTTAAAAAAAGTGTTATCCTCGTTCATTTCCAGAAATGCTGGCTGCAGAAAGTTATTCACGTTACACTGTAGCAAAAAAGTATCGAATCGCGAAAGCGGAGCTCTAGAGTGTTTGCTGCGCCGCCCTCAGAGCGTTCGTTCGGTGAGTTGTAGTTCTTTCTGGGGGTGTTGGTACACGTACTCGGTGATAAAACTACAAATCCCGTGATAAATGCAATCACCTGCCCGCAAAATACGTCTACATTTAATAACATTGTATTTTTCTGGACAGAATGAGGCAGACATGCATTGTTTTATATTATTCTAAACAGTGATAAAGTCTGCACTCAATCAGCACTGCATACCTTATTATTATGACAATAGTGAAGGCTTGAAGAACTCAAATACACCATAGCTTGATGCAGTTGTGTTTATTGTCTTCGTTTCATCAGTCAAAGCGTTTCTATCTTCAGTTTATCCTACATCGCTAGCTTCACATTAGGGCTAAGGATTACTTCTCTGAGGGAAATGTGGAGTTTCTGCTCGAGGGCGCCCTCTGGCTTCAGTATGAATTAAACGTTTGGGTAACAAATATGAAAAATAATACTTCTCTCTAAATAAATTTATATGACAACCCATATGTTTTTCTCCAATGTTTTTCCCCCACAGTGGATGCATAAGAGGCTCATATTTCATATTAAATACATAGACTTTAAGAAATTTATATCACAGATAAAATGCACAGAATTTCTTTATTTTTTTATTTTATTTTTTACAATAAATCTTTAGACCTTTCTAATGACTTTTAGTCATAGACTGTCTGCATATTAACAGGTAACACAGCAGGTTTTTTTTGTAAAATAAGTTTTCTGTAAAATATAAATGTTATTTTATTAGTATTATTATTATATATATTCTTAAATACTCTATTTTTTAATAATTAAAATGTTATTGTAATAGTAATATTTCTAATTTTGTTAAATATTTGTATTTATTGAATATAATCATTATTATTAGTCTCGTTAATATATAAACATTAATATATAAAATGTTATGTGCATACACTTTTCATTTGTAAAAAAATAAATAAAAAAATTACATTTTAACCAGAATAATCGCAATTAGATATCTTCCCCAAATCGTGCATCCCTAGTTTATCCTATCTCCCTAGAGCATCCCCTGTTCAATCTCTATTAGGCTATTAATATGCTGTTTTGTAATCTATTCTATTTGAGGGCAAGTTTGTTTTAGCCTATTTTCATTTTGGGCCTAAGGTTTTGGGCATTTGGCACGTTGTTGGCTGTGGAGGGTTACTAATGTCATTGCTTTTTTTATTATTTCTTTGATTTAAATAATTTTGGTAATGCGTCGTATAGGTCTTAAATTTCAATCTTTATGGTCTTAAAATGTCTTAAAAAGGTCTTAAATTTGACTTTCTGAAACCTGCAAGAACCCTGGTTTTTGAACAAATCTCTTGAGTGAATGATTCAATGACTCACTCCTTAAGTCTTCACTTGTTTAATTACCGGATGAATCAATGTTTTTGAACAAATCTCTTGAATGAATGATTCAATGACTCACTCGTAAAGACTTCACTCGTTTCATTACTGGATGAATCAGCGTTTTTAAATGAATCTCTCTAATGAATGATTCAAAGGGTTTGAATCCAGATTTATCAAACACAAGATCTGAATGAATCACCTGCTTCTGTGTCCTAACACAGCTCAGATCTCATTGTTCGTTCACAGAGAGCCGTGAGAGAAGGACGCAGTCACGAAATTGTGAATTGTTTGTTAATGCACACGCTTCCATCCGTCTCTTCTGATCATCTCGCTCTCCGTAACAAAGCGCAGCTCTTCTGTCTCTCTCTCTCTCTCTCTCTCTGAGTGCTTTTTAAATAACATCACCTCAATTATCGCTCACAGACGGGCCGCTCTAAAAGCCTGAGCCGCAGTCAATCGCAGTCGATGCTTTCCAGAGAGATCCACACACACACTTCATACACACTGCGTTTTGTCTGTTGTGTCTCTTTCTGAGTCTGAGAGAGAGAGAGACACTCTGTTTTAAACCCTGTCTAGTGCACTACATAGGCCTCTGAGTAAAACACAGCTTGATGAGTGAATTATCTGAGACTCGACTGACAGCTGATGTGAAGGAAGTTTCCCATTAGCATGTCAGTAAACTAATGCATTAACTCAATGAACCTCCGTTTCAAAACGTCCCATTTTTATCATATGTCAGGCTTTACTAAATTAAATATGCATAAATACTGTGCGAAACTATCATTAGATTGAAGGTATTACAGACATTTTTTCACTGAGCTTGTTGCAATGCATTCTGGGATCGATACATGAGACACATGAAGCCTTTATAAATGGTCTATGTAGGCGGATATTAATGATCTATAGACGCTTCATCTCAGACACTTTCCCACATTAATGAACAAGTAAATATGAGAGACCGTCACACTGAGGTCATCAGGTCAGTGATCAATAACCAATCACGGGTGAATGTATAATCAATAACACATCCTCTAGTGTGTGACTCACTCTCGACATGTCCGGCCCACTGACGCCTGTTTACTTCTTTTTCATTTTCTCCAAAGCTATGGATGAATCCGTGTTTTTTAATGAATCTCGAGTGAATGATTCAATGACTCACTCATAAAGACTTCACTTGTTTCATTACTGGATGAATCAGCGTTTTTGAACAA